>JZKD02S2141821.1:0-23900 GCA_000966675.3 Picea glauca
GAATCTACTAGAAGGGTATTTTTCTGTCCATAACTTTTCGAATAAAGAAAAGATTACTTTTGCGCTCCTCAAAGTTGTTCCCCATGTCAAAGATTGGTGGGAAACTTTCTGTGAGAAAAAGGATACAGAGGAAACCTCATTTTTTTTAGTCACGACCACCTGGGAATCCTTCAGGGATGTTATTAAGGAACAATACTACCCTATCGGAAGTTATGATGACCTGTATACCAAATGGACCACACTGCAGCAAGAAAGAGACCAAGCAGTGCCAAATTTCACAAATATCTTCCATACCTTGCGCACCAAGTTGGGTATAAAAGATTTGAAGTGACATTTGGTGCTAAATTATTGTAGTGCTCTGTAAAGATGCATCCAAACCGAAATGGAATTTCTGGACATCTCATCCTTGGGCGTGGCCTACCAATATGTCGTCAAAATCGAGTAGAAGCTCAAACAAAAGACACAGCAATTTGGGACTGGGAACCCCTCACAACAAAAGCCAAGAAAGGGTGGCCCCAACCCACCGAACAAAGGACAGAGAAAATATGGACAATATCAGGACAACTAGTCCAACCCACAAGCAAAGAAGGACACCGGAAAGACAAACAAAGATACCGGAAAGTCATGCAACTTCCATAAGAGCCCTTGGCACAACACTGCTAACTGTCACTCAAAGTAGTCACTAGTGGCCAAAGTGAAAGCCTCTGAATCATTTGCAGATTATGACTCTGATCCAGAACCAGAAAGGGGAAGATAGATCATTGACACAGAACCCAATGCCACCGTTGCTACCACCAAGCTCCAGCCTGGTGAACTAGATGAGCTAGAAGAAGGAGAGTGCCTCTTCCATTCATAGATGTGGGTAAAAGGCACCCCACTACACTTCATCGTTGATAATGGTAGCTAGAAGAATCTCATCTCAGCAGAGGTCCTCAAGTGGCTGGCCTTTCCAACAAAGCTGCACCCACAACTATACACCATTGGATGGCTTCGCCAAGGAAGCGATCTCTGCATCAGCCAATAGTGTTGACTATCATACGACATCAAGCCCTTCAAAGATGAGGTATTGTGTGATGTTGMTCCTMTCAAAGTTTGTGATGTTCTTTTGGGACAACCTTATTTATGGAAACTTCATGTTCTATATGAGTCTAGGCCTCGTAGTGTTATTATTACTTTGAACAGGAAATTGTATAGGATACTCGAGGCAGTCCCACCTAGTGCTATTTCCTTGATCTCTACTAAGAAATGTAGGAAGGTCATCTCATAGATGGGGAAGTTGGTCTTCTGCATGATTCACTCTCAGAATAAGTGAAAGATCACAACCACATCCAGGGTCTTTGCGACCGACCTCTCCATGCAGCAAAAGCAAGTAGATAAGGTCGTGGAAGAAAACTCAGATATCTTCTCCTCATCTAAAGGGGTACCTCTACACTACCAGGTCAAGCACCCCATCAATCTGACCCCTAGCACACCACTACCCAATGGGCCAGTCTATCATCGCTCTTTTTTAGAGAATGAGGAGATAAAGTGACAAATCAAAGAACTGCTTCACAAGGGGCACATCCTCCCCAGTTCATCATCTTGCGGGAGGTCAATCACGCTGGTATAGAAGAAATTTGGAACCTGGCGACTCTGTATTGATTACCGGGATCTTAATAAAATCACAGTCAGAAACTGGTACCCAATTCCCTGAATCGATGACCTCCTTGATCAACTCACAGGGGCCAAATACTTCAGTAAGATTGATCTGAATTCTGGCTACCACCAGGTCCAGATAGAACAGACATATGTATGGAAGACCACCTTCAAGTGAAAGGAAGGATTTTTTGAATGGTTGGTCATGCCCTTTGGTATGAAAAATGCTCTAGCCACTTTCATGAGGATGATGGACGATATATTGTGACCATTCACCAATACATTTGTAGTGCTTTATCTCAATGACATTCTAATTTACAGAAAGACTTGGTCCAAACACTTGAAGCATCTTCAACAAGTTCTGCACACCCTGCGACAGCACAAGCTATACGCCAACTTGGAAAAATGCTCCTTCAGCATGGACAGGGTCCATTACCTGGGCTATATCATTGATCAACATGACGTACATGTGGATTCAGCCAAGATCAAAGTCATCCGTGATTGGCCAGCCCCAACAACACTCACTAGGCTTTGAAGCTTCTTGGGCCTTGCCAATTTCTACCGCAGGTTTGTGTTGGGTTTCTCCCATAGTGCATGGGCCCTTAGCCAAATATATAGGGGTGGAGGTAAGGAAAAAATTGCATGGGGATGGTCCCAACAAAAAGTGTCCGATGATTTGAAGCAGCACTTGTGCTCAGCCCCAGTACTTTCACTACCAGACCTACAACATCCTTTGGATATCAAGACAGATGCTTCAGACTATGTTGTGGGCGTCGTTCTCACTCAGAACGGCCACCCCGTGGACTATCATAGTGAGACACTGCCAGATACTATCAATAAGTACCCTACTTACGACAAAGAAATGTACTCCATTGTGCAAGCATGCCGCCAGTGGAGACATTACATTCTTGGGAAGGAGACATTCATCCACACTGATCATAAGCCACTGCAGTTCATGCAAACACAGGGAAAATTGTAGAATGATCGCCATCAAAAGTGGTCCACGTACTTGCAGCAATTCCACCTCAACATCAAGTATAAAACATGAAGCACCAATCGCGTCGCTAATTGCCTCAGTAGACCTCCAGTCATGGAACACACCATGGTGCTAGACTCTTGCGGCCATGAGACAATTGGATGGCCCCAACTCTACGAGACAGACCCTAACTTCACCACCACCTACCAAATGTTGGGTGCAAACGCAATTGTTGATGATTTCCATCTTTCAGATGGGTTGTTGTGTCATCTAGGCCATATCTGTGTTCCACGAAGTGAGCGAGTGAAGCTTATCTGGGATGCCCACTAGAGTCGGGTGGCAGGAAACTTCATCATTGAAAAGACAGTGGTGATGTTACAGAAACATTTCTATTGGCCGAAACTTCGACAGGAGGTCAGGAAGTATATCAGGTCCTACATTGTCTACGCTATTGGAAAACTGAACACTAATAAACACGGTCTGTACACCCCTCTTCCTACTCCTGACAGGCCATGGGAATCCATCTCAATGGACTACATGTAAGGCCTCTCATCCACCAAGCAGGGAAATGGCTGTGTTTTTGTGGTTGTTGATCAGTTTTCTAAGATGGAAATTTTGGTTCCCTGTAAGAAGAGCATCACAGCAGAGGCCACTGCCAAGGTCTTCTTTGAACGAGTATAGGTACATTTTGGAATCCCAAAAACCATTGTCTAATATTTGGATAGTTGATTTCTCAGCACATTTTGGTCGAGCCTCTGGTCACTGTTGGACACCAAGCTGACCAAATCCATGGCCTTCCACCCCCAAATGAATGGCCAAACTGAGGTTGTAAATTGAATGATTGTGCATATCCTTCACATGTATAATTCAAAGCACCCTCACACATGGGATTAGAGCCTTCCCTATGTCCATAATAGCTACAACCGATCGCTGCATAGCCCAACCGACCACAGCCCCTTTCAAGTGGGGTTGGGATTCCAACCATTGGGACCAATAGATGTTGCACTTCACCTTGTGGTCACTTCGACCAACTCATCTCCTGCTCCAAATGAAGATGACAAAGCCACCTGGTTCATTGAGCAAATCCATCACATCTACCAATAGGTTCAGGATATTCTACAAAATTCCAATGACAAGTACAAACATCGCCATGATCAACATCGGGTGTCGCATAAGTTTCAGGTAGGAAACAAAGTTTGGTTGCACTTGTAGAAAGAACGCCTTACAGGACCCCATCCGAAGCTTCGCCCACTCCATTATGGGTCATACACTATCACCAAGGCAATGGGGGGTAATGATTTTGAGCTCAACATTCCTGCTTTCCTTGGTCTGCACCCAGTGCTCAACATGGATCTCCTTCACCCTTATTTCCCACCATTATTGGACACCTCAGAAGTAGCAGAACAACTGACACCAACAGAGCTCAACCTCGACCGCCTACAACAGGCATCCAATGATCATATTATGGACAGACATATCAAGGGCACTCAACAACAAAGGATCTAGCTTTATCGAGTCGTCAAAGCAGGGTAGCTCCTGCACAAACGCAAGTGGCTCACCCGGGGCCAAATTCAGTAGAAATTTCCTCATCTGATGGGGGACCTCAATGAAATGGATACCATTGCTTCCTAAGGAGGGAGGATTTATCCATATGGATATCGGTGGCCACCCACCTTTTCCAATTGGCTCAAAACAGTTTTCTGACAATTTTGGCAATTAACTGTTTTTAGCAGTTTTAACTTCCGGGGCCATTTTGAGGGCATAAATTAAGGTTTTTCAAGATAGATATCCTTAAAGAGAACTAAAGGAATTATTGATTCCCAAAAATTAATCTCCTCAATTATACCTTTCCAACGGGCTATCACATGTCCAAAACGGAGATCGTATGCAAAAGTTACGACCCTGGGAAGTTGATGTACTAACTTACCCAAACGGGGCCCACATAACTTTTGGCGCTTCATCTCCTACGGTTAGGTTTTTGGATGTCTAGGGTTTTTGGAATTCTTGAGTATTGTAAAAATGCCTTCATAGCCTCATTGTAACCTTCTTCTTGTGAATGTGTTCTGCAATCACATCTCTTCTCAAAGATAAGCTGCCACCATTCCAACAACATTTTTTCCGCTGCATTTTATAGTTTCAGCTTATTTCGTTATTGAATAGAAAACCAGTTTTACTGTATCTCTATTATTTTGTGTTAAGAACCTATTAATAATCTGTATTCATTTTGTTATGCTCATAAAATATGAATCATTGGTATCAGAGCGGTCTTCTCCTTGTCGTCTTAATGCATGTCCTCAACGAGGTCGAAGTACAAAGAGTTGGGTCTCGAGCTTGTTTCTCTTGAGGAAAGAAGATCTCGCACGCCCAAGAGACCTCCCATGGAAAGAGAAAATAAATATGACAAGACAGGATATCCTTTTAAACTATTTATTGAAGAATTCCTCACACAACAGAGGAACGAGATTATGGATAGTTTCGCGCAAATCCTTTGGCAGCTACCAACAGGTGACACATCCTCTTCGAATGGAAGCGTCACCCCCTTCAAGGTAAAAATAAACTTCGATATTCCTATATTTGAAGGTCAAATAGATGCAGATTTTATAGACAAGTGGTTGAATCTACTAGAAGGTTATTTTTCTATCCAGAACTTTTTTAATAAAGAAAAGATTACTTTTGCGCTCCTCAAAGTCGTTCCCCATGTCAAATATTGGTGGGAAACTTTCTGTGAGAAAAAGAAAACAGAGTAAACCTCATTATTTTTAGTCATGACCACCTAGGAATCCTTCAAGGATGCTATTAAGGAACAATACTACCCTATCGAAAGTTATGACAACCTGTATACAAAATGGACCACACTGCGGCAAGAAAGAGATCAAGCAATGCCATATTTCACAAATATCTTCCATACCTTGCGCACCAAGTTGGGTATCAAATATTCAGAGAGACATTTGGTGCTCAAGTATCGCGGTGCTCTACATAGATACATCCAAACCAAAATGGAATTTCTAGACATCTCATCCTTGGGCATAGCCTACCGATATGTTGTCAAAATCGAGTAGAAGCTCAAACAAAAGATGGGGCAATTTGTACCTGGAAACCCCCCACAGCAAAATACAAGAAAGGGCAGCCCCAACCCACCGAACAAAGGACAGAGAAAATGTGGACAGTATTAGGACAACCAGTCCAAGACGCAAACAAATAAGGACACTAGAAAGACAAAGAAACATATCGAGAAGTGGTGCAACTTCCAAAATATCTCTTGGCATAACCCTGTTGACTGTCACTCAAAGTAGTTGTTGGTGGCCGAAGTGAAAGCCTCTGAATCAGATGCAAATTATGACTCTGATTCTGAGCCAGAAAGGGGAATATGGATCATTGACATGGAACCCAGTGGCACCATTTCTACCACAAAGCTCCAACCTCGTGAACCAGATGAGCCAGAAGAAGGAGAGCGCCTCTTCCATTCTGAGAAGTGGGTAAAAGGCACCCCACTGCACTTCATCGTTGATAGTGGTAGCCAGAAGAACCTCATCTCAGTAGAGGTCATCAAGCCACTGGCCCTGCCAACAATGCCGCACCCACAACCATACACCATTGGATGGATCTGCCAAGGAAGCAATCACCGCATCAACCAACAGTGTCGATTGTCATACGACATCAAGCTCTTCAAAGATGACGTATTGTGTGATGTTGCTCCTCTCAAAGTTTGTGATGTTCTTTTGGGCCAACCATATTTATGGAAATGTCATGATGTATATGAGTCTAGGCCTCGTAGTGTTATTATTACTTTGAACAAGAAATTGTACAGGATATCCGAGGCATTCCCACCTAGTGTTATTTCCTTGATCTCTACTAAGTAATGCAGGAAGGTCATCTCTCAGAGAGGGAAGATTGTCTTCTTCATGATTCACTCTCAGAATAAGCAAAATATCACATCCACATCCAGAGTCTCTACAATCGACATCTCCACACAGTAGAAGCAAGTAGATAAGGTCGTGGAAGAATACTCAGATATCTTCTCCTCACCTATAGGGGTACCTCTGCATTGCCAGGTCAAGCACCCCATCGATCTAACCCCCGGCGCACCTCTACCCAATGGGCCAGTCTATCATCACTCTTTGTTAGAGAATCAGGAGATCAAGTGATAGATCCAATAACTTCTCCACAAGGGGAACATCCACCCCATATCATCACCTTGCGGCAGCCCAATCGTGTTGGTACAGAAGAAAGATGGAACCTAACAACTCTATATTGATTACCAGGCTCTGAATAAAATCACAGTTAGAAACCAATACTTGATTCCCCAAATCGATGACCTCCTTGATCAACTCACGGTGGCCAAATACTTCAGTAAGATTGATCTGAAGTCTGGCTACCACCAAGTCCCGATAAAATAGACAGATGCATGGAAGACCGCCTTCAAGTCAAAGGAAGGCCTTTTTGAATGCTTGGTCATGCCCTTTGGTTTACCAAATGCTCTAGCCACTTTCATAAGGATGATGGACGCTATCCTATGACCATTCACCAATACTTTTGTAGTGGTGTATCTAGATGGCATTCTAATTTACAGCAAGACTTGGGCCGAACACTTGCAGCATATTCAACAGGTTCTGCACACCCTGCCGCAGCACAAGCTATACGCTAACTTGGAAAAATGCTCCTTCATCATGGACAGGGTCCATTACCTGGACTACATGATTGATCAACATGGCGTACATGTGGATCCACCCAAGATCCAAGTCATCCGTGACTAGCCAGTCCCAACAACACTCACTGAGCTTCGAAGCTTCTTGGGCCTTGCCAATTTCTACTACAGGTTCATGTTGGGTTTCTCCCNATTGTCTAATATTTGGATAGTTGATTTCTCAGCACATTTTGGTCGAGCCTCTGGTCACTGTTGGACACCAAGCTGACCAAATCCATGGCCTTCCACCCCCAAATGAATGGCCAAACTGAGGTTGTAAATTGAATGATTGTGCATATCCTTCACATGTATAATTCAAAGCACCCTCACACATGGGATTAGAGCCTTCCCTATGTCCATAATAGCTACAACCGATCGCTGCATAGCCCAACCGACCACAGCCCCTTTCAAGTGGGGTTGGGATTCCAACCATTGGGACCAATAGATGTTGCACTTCACCTTGTGGTCACTTCGACCAACTCATCTCCTGCTCCAAATGAAGATGACAAAGCCACCTGGTTCATTGAGCAAATCCATCACATCTACCAATAGGTTCAGGATATTCTACAAAATTCCAATGACAAGTACAAACATCGCCATGATCAACATCGGGTGTCGCATAAGTTTCAGGTAGGAAACAAAGTTTGGTTGCACTTGTAGAAAGAACGCCTTACAGGACCCCATCCGAAGCTTCGCCCACTCCATTATGGGTCATACACTATCACCAAGGCAATGGGGGGTAATGATTTTGAGCTCAACATTCCTGCTTTCCTTGGTCTGCACCCAGTGCTCAACATGGATCTCCTTCACCCTTATTTCCCACCATTATTGGACACCTCAGAAGTAGCAGAACAACTGACACCAACAGAGCTCAACCTCGACCGCCTACAACAGGCATCCAATGATCATATTATGGACAGACATATCAAGGGCACTCAACAACAAAGGATCTAGCTTTATCGAGTCGTCAAAGCAGGGTAGCTCCTGCACAAACGCAAGTGGCTCACCCGGGGCCAAATTCAGTAGAAATTTCCTCATCTGATGGGGGACCTCAATGAAATGGATACCATTGCTTCCTAAGGAGGGAGGATTTATCCATATGGATATCGGTGGCCACCCACCTTTTCCAATTGGCTCAAAACAGTTTTCTGACAATTTTGGCAATTAACTGTTTTTAGCAGTTTTAACTTCCGGGGCCATTTTGAGGGCATAAATTAAGGTTTTTCAAGATAGATATCCTTAAAGAGAACTAAAGGAATTATTGATTCCCAAAAATTAATCTCCTCAATTATACCTTTCCAACGGGCTATCACATGTCCAAAACGGAGATCGTATGCAAAAGTTACGACCCTGGGAAGTTGATGTACTAACTTACCCAAACGGGGCCCACATAACTTTTGGCGCTTCATCTCCTACGGTTAGGTTTTTGGATGTCTAGGGTTTTTGGAATTCTTGAGTATTGTAAAAATGCCTTCATAGCCTCATTGTAACCTTCTTCTTGTGAATGTGTTCTGCAATCACATCTCTTCTCAAAGATAAGCTGCCACCATTCCAACAACATTTTTTCCGCTGCATTTTATAGTTTCAGCTTATTTCGTTATTGAATAGAAAACCAGTTTTACTGTATCTCTATTATTTTGTGTTAAGAACCTATTAATAATCTGTATTCATTTTGTTATGCTCATAAAATATGAATCATTGGTATCAGAGCGGTCTTCTCCTTGTCGTCTTAATGCATGTCCTCAACGAGGTCGAAGTACAAAGAGTTGGGTCTCGAGCTTGTTTCTCTTGAGGAAAGAAGATCTCGCACGCCCAAGAGACCTCCCATGGAAAGAGAAAATAAATATGACAAGACAGGATATCCTTTTAAACTATTTATTGAAGAATTCCTCACACAACAGAGGAACGAGATTATGGATAGTTTCGCGCAAATCCTTTGGCAGCTACCAACAGGTGACACATCCTCTTCGAATGGAAGCGTCACCCCCTTCAAGGTAAAAATAAACTTCGATATTCCTATATTTGAAGGTCAAATAGATGCAGATTTTATAGACAAGTGGTTGAATCTACTAGAAGGTTATTTTTCTATCCAGAACTTTTTTAATAAAGAAAAGATTACTTTTGCGCTCCTCAAAGTCGTTCCCCATGTCAAATATTGGTGGGAAACTTTCTGTGAGAAAAAGAAAACAGAGTAAACCTCATTATTTTTAGTCATGACCACCTAGGAATCCTTCAAGGATGCTATTAAGGAACAATACTACCCTATCGAAAGTTATGACAACCTGTATACAAAATGGACCACACTGCGGCAAGAAAGAGATCAAGCAATGCCATATTTCACAAATATCTTCCATACCTTGCGCACCAAGTTGGGTATCAAATATTCAGAGAGACATTTGGTGCTCAAGTATCGCGGTGCTCTACATAGATACATCCAAACCAAAATGGAATTTCTAGACATCTCATCCTTGGGCATAGCCTACCGATATGTTGTCAAAATCGAGTAGAAGCTCAAACAAAAGATGGGGCAATTTGTACCTGGAAACCCCCCACAGCAAAATACAAGAAAGGGCAGCCCCAACCCACCGAACAAAGGACAGAGAAAATGTGGACAGTATTAGGACAACCAGTCCAAGACGCAAACAAATAAGGACACTAGAAAGACAAAGAAACATATCGAGAAGTGGTGCAACTTCCAAAATATCTCTTGGCATAACCCTGTTGACTGTCACTCAAAGTAGTTGTTGGTGGCCGAAGTGAAAGCCTCTGAATCAGATGCAAATTATGACTCTGATTCTGAGCCAGAAAGGGGAATATGGATCATTGACATGGAACCCAGTGGCACCATTTCTACCACAAAGCTCCAACCTCGTGAACCAGATGAGCCAGAAGAAGGAGAGCGCCTCTTCCATTCTGAGAAGTGGGTAAAAGGCACCCCACTGCACTTCATCGTTGATAGTGGTAGCCAGAAGAACCTCATCTCAGTAGAGGTCATCAAGCCACTGGCCCTGCCAACAATGCCGCACCCACAACCATACACCATTGGATGGATCTGCCAAGGAAGCAATCACCGCATCAACCAACAGTGTCGATTGTCATACGACATCAAGCTCTTCAAAGATGACGTATTGTGTGATGTTGCTCCTCTCAAAGTTTGTGATGTTCTTTTGGGCCAACCATATTTATGGAAATGTCATGATGTATATGAGTCTAGGCCTCGTAGTGTTATTATTACTTTGAACAAGAAATTGTACAGGATATCCGAGGCATTCCCACCTAGTGTTATTTCCTTGATCTCTGCTAAGTAATGCAGGAAGGTCATCTCTCAGACAGGGAAGATTGTCTTCTTCATGATTCGCTCTCAGAATAAGCAAAATATCACAGCCACATCCAGAGTCTCTACAATCGACATCTCCACACAGTAGAAGCAAGTAGATAAGGTCGCGGAAGAATACTCAGATATCTTCTCCTCACCTATAGGGGTACCTCTGCATTTCCAGGTCAAGCACCCCATCGATCTAACCCACGACGCACCTCTACCCAATGGGCCAGTCTATCATCACTCTTTGTTAGAGAATCAGGAGATCAAGTGATAGATCCAAGAACTTCTCCACAAGGGGAACATCCACCCCATATCATCACCTTGCGGCAGCCCAATCGTATTGGTACAGAAGAAAGATGGAACCTAACAACTCTATATTGATTACCAGGCTCTGAATAAAATCACAGTTAGAAACCAATACTTGATTCCCCAAATCGATGACCTCCTTGATCAACTCACGGTGGCCAAATACTTCAGTAAGATTGATCTGAAGTCTGGCTACCACCAGGTCCCGATAAAATAGACAGATGCATGGAAGACCGCCTTCAAGTCAAAGGAAGGCCTTTTTGAATGCTTGGTCATGCCCTTTGGTTTACCAAATTCTCTAGCCACTTTCATGAGGATGATGGACGCTATCCTATGACCATTCACCAATACTTTGTAGTGGTGTATCTATATGACATTCTAATTTACAGAAAGACTTGGGCAGAACACTTGCAGCATATTCAACAGGTTCTGCACACCCTGCCACAGCACAAGCTATATGCTAACTTGGAAAAATGCTCCTTCATCATGGACAGGTTCCATTACCTGGACTACATGATTGATCAACATGGCGTACATGTGGATCCACCCAAGATCCAAGTCATCTGTGACTAGCCAGTCCCAACAACACTCACTGAGCTTCGAAGCTTCTTGGGCCTTGCCAATTTCTACTACAGGTTCATGTTGGGTTTCTCCCATACTGCATGGGCCCTCATCCAAATAAACAGTGGTGGTGGTAAGGAAAAATTTGCGTGGGGCCAGTCCCAAAAACAACCGTTCAATGATTTGAAGCAACACTTTTGCATAGCCCCAGTACTTTCACTACCAAACCTGCAACATCCCTTTGAGATTAAGACAGATGCTTCAGACTATGTTGTGGGCATCATTCTCACTCAGCATGGCCACCCCGTGGCCTATCATAGTGAGACACTGTCATATATTGTCCGTAAGTACCTACTTATGACAAAGAAATGTACTCCATTGAGAAAGCATGCCGCCAATGGAGACATTAAATTCTTGGGAAGGAGATAGACATCCACATTGATCATAAGCTATTGCAGTTCATGCAGACATGGGGAAAATTTCAGAATCACTGCCATCAAAAGTTGTCCACATACTTGCAGCAATTCCACCTCAACATCAAGTATAAAACAGGAAGCACCAATCGCGTTGTTGATTGCCTCAGTAGACCGCCAGTCATGATACTCACCACGGTGCTAGAATTTTGCAACCATGAGACATCTAGATGGCCCCAACTCTATGAGACAAACCCTGAATTTTCCACCACCTACAAAATGTTGGGTGAAAACAAAGTTGTTGATAATTTCCATCTTCAGGATGGGTTGATGTGTCATCTGGCCCATATCTATGTTCCATCAAGTGAATGAGAAAAGCTACTCTGGGAAGCCCACTACAGTCGGGTGGCAAGACACTTCAGCGTTGAAATGACAGTGGCAATGCTACATAAACATTTCTACTGGTTGAAACTTTGATAGGAGGTTAGCAAGTATATTAGGTCTTGCACTGCCTATGCTATTGCCAAACTGACCACTAATAAATAGGGCATGTACACCCCTCTTCCTACACCTGAAAAACCATGGGAATCTATATCAATGGACAACATGTTGGGCCTCCCATCCACCAAGAGGGGAAATGACTGTTTTTTTGTGGTTGTTGATCACTTTTCTAAGATGGCGATTCTGGTTGCCTGCAAGAAGAGCATCACAGTAGAGGCCACTGCCAAGCTCTTCTTTGAACGAGTCTGGGTACATTTTAGAATCCCACAAACCATTGTATGAGATCAGGATAGTAGATTTCTCAACACATTCTAGTCAAGCCTCTGGTCACCGCTGGACACCAAGCTGACCAAATCCATGGCCTTCCACCCCTAGACAGATGGCCAAACCAAGGTTGTAAATTGAATGATTGTGCATATCCTTCACATGTATAATTAAAAGCACCCTCAGAAATGGGATGAGAGCCTTCCCTATGTCCAACATAGCTACAACCAAGCCCTGCATAGCTCAACTGGCCATAGCCCCTTTCAAGTGGGGTTGGGATTCCAACCATTGGGACCCATAGATGTTGCACTTCCCCTTGCAATCACCTCGACCGACTCATCTCCTGCTCCAACTGAAGCTAAAAAATCCACCCAGTTCATTGAGAGGATCCAGCACATCCCCCAATAGGTTTAGGATATCCTATAGAAGTTCAATGACAAGTACAAGCAACGCCATGATCAACATCGTGTGCCGCATAAGTTTCAAGTGGGCGACAAAGTTTGGTAGCACTTGCAGAAAGAACGCCTTACAGGACCCCATCAGAAGCTTCTCCCACTCCATGATGGGTTGTAAACTATTAGCAAGGCCATGGGGGATAATGATTTTGAGCTCAACATTCCTCCTTTCCTTGGTCTGCACCCAGTGTTCAACGTGGATCTCCTTCACCCTTATTTCCCACCATTATTGGACACCTCAAAAGTAGAAGAACAACTGACACCAATAGAGATCAACCTTGACTACCTACAACAAGAATTAAATGATCATATTATGGACAGACATATCAAGGGCACTTGACAACAAATGATCCATCTTTATCGAGTCATCAAAGCAAGGCAACTCTTGCACCAGGGCAAGTGGCTCACCGGGGGCCAAATTCAATAGAAATTTCCTCATCTAATGGGGGACCTCAAAGAAATGGAGACCATTGATTCATAAGGAGGGAGGATTAATCTAAATGGATATCGGTGGCCACCCACCTTTTCCAATGGGCTCAAAATAGTTTTCTGACAATTTTGGCAATTTACTATTTTTAGCAGGTTTAACTTCCGGGGCCATTTTGAGGGCCTAAATGAAGATTTTTCGGGATCAATATTCTCAATGATAGCCAAGGGAAATTTTGAGCCCTGAAAATGAATCCCCTCTATGATACCTTTCCAACGGGCTATCACATGCCTAAAACGAAGATTGTATGCAAACGTTACGACCCCGAGAAGTTGATGTACTAACTTACTCAAACGTGGCCCACATGACTTTTGGCGCTTCATCTCCTAGGGTTAGGTTTTTGGATGTCTAGGGTTTTTTGCATTCTTTCTTACTGTAAAAATGCCTTCAGATCATCATTGTAACCTTATTCTTGTGAATGTGCATTTTCGTCACATCTCTTCTTAGAGATAAGCCACCACCATTCCAACAAGCTTGTTTCCGCTGCATTTTACAGTTTCAACTTATTTTGTTATTGAATAGAAAACCATTTTTACTGTATATCTGTTATTTTTTGTTAATAACCTCTTAATAATTTTTATTCATTTCATTATGCTCATAAAATCTGGATCAGTGGTATCGGAGCGGTCTGCTCTTTGTTGTCTTAATGGATGTCCCCAACGAGGTTGGAGTACAAAGAGTTAGGTCTTGAGCTTGTTTCTCTTCAGGAAAGAAGATCTCGCATGCCCAAGAAACCTCCCATGGCAGGAGAAAATAAATATGACGAGACAGGAGATCCTTTCAAACTGTTGATTGAGGAAGCCCTCACGCAACAGAGGAATGAGATGATGGATAGTTTTACGCAAATCCTTCGGTGGCTACCAACAGGCAACACATCTTCTTCGAACGAAGGCACCTCCAACTTAAAGGTACAAATAAACTTTGATATTCTTATATTTGAAGGTCAGATAGACACATATGTTGTAGACAAATGATTGAATCTACTAGAAGGGTATTTTTCTGTCCATAAATTTTCGAATAAAGAAAATATTACTTTTGCGCTCCTCAAAGTAGTTCCCCATGTCAAAGTTTGGTGGGAAACTTTCTGTGAGAAAAAGGAAACAGAGGAAGCCTCATTATTTTCAGTCATGGCCACCTAGGAATCCTTTAGGGATGATATTAAGTAACAATACTACCCTGTCAGAAGTTATGACGACCTGTATACCAAATGGACCACACTGCGGCAAGAAAGAGACCAAGCAGTGCCAGATTTCACAAATATCTTCCATACCTTGTGCACCAAGTTGGGTATCAAATATTCAGAGCGACATTTGGTGCTCAAGTATCACAGTGCTCTACATATATACATCCAGACTGAAATGGAATTTCTGGACATCTCAACCTTGGGCTTAGCCTATCGATATGCCATCAAAATTGAGCAGAAGCTCAAACAAAAGATGTGGCAATTAGGGCCTGGGAACCCCTCACAACAAAATCCAGGAATGGGTGACCCCAACCTACTAAACAAAGGATAGAGAAAAATGGACAGTATCAGGACAACCAGTCCAAGCCGCAAAAAAATAAGGACACTGAAAAGACAAAGAAAGATACCGGGAAGTGATGCTACTTCCATAAGATCCCTTGGCATAACACTACTGACTGTCGCTCAAAGAAGTCACTAGTGACCAAAGTGAAAGCCTCTTAATAAGATGCATATTATCACTCTGATCTAGAACCAAAAATGGGAAGATGGATCATTGATGTAGAACCTAGTGCCACCATTGATACCACCAAGCCTCAGCCTGGTGAACTAGACGATCCAGAAGAAGGATAGAGCCTCTTCCATTCACAGATGTGGGTAAAAGGCACCCCACTGCACTTCATCATTGATAGCGGTAGCCAGAAGAACCTCATCTCAGCAGACGTCTTCAAGCGGTTGGCCCTATCAACAACACTGCACTCACAATCATACACCATTGGATGGCTCCTCCAAGGAAGCGATCTCCACGTCAGCCAACAATGTTGACTGTCATACAACATCAAGCCCTTCAAAGATGAGGTATTGTGTGATGTTTCTCCTCTCGAAGTTTGTGATGTTATTTTGGCCCAACCTTATTTATGGAAATGTCATGTTGTATATGAATCTAGGCCTCGTAGTGTTATTATTACTTTGAACAACAAATTGTATAGGATACCCAAGGTAGTCCCACCCAATTATATTTCCTTGATCTCTATTAAGCAATGCAGGAAGGTCATCTCTCAGATGGGGAAGTTTGTCTTCTTCGTGATTCGCTCTCAGAATAAGTGAAATATCACAGCCACATCCATGGTATCTACGACCAACCTCTCCACATAGCAGAAGCAAGTAGATGAGGTCATGGAAGAATACTCAGATATCTTCTAATCACCTACAGGGGTACCTATGCACTGCCAGGTCAAGTACCCCATCGATCTGACCCCCGATGCACTTCTACCCAATGGGCCAGTCTATCATCTCTCTTTGTTAGATAATGAGGAGATCAAGTGACAGATCTAAGTACTTCTCCTTAAGGGGAACATCCACCCCAGCTCATCACCTTGAGGGAGCCCAATTGTGCTGGTACAGAAGAAAGATGGAACCTGGTGACTCTATATTGATTACCGGTCTCTGAATAAAATCACAGTCAAAAACTCGTACTCGATTCCCTGAATCGATGACCTCCTTGATCAACTCATGGGGGNCAAGGCCATGGGGGATAATGATTTTGAGCTCAACATTCCTCCTTTCCTTGGTCTGCACCCAGTGTTCAACGTGGATCTCCTTCACCCTTATTTCCCACCATTATTGGACACCTCAAAAGTAGAAGAACAACTGACACCAATAGAGATCAACCTTGACTACCTACAACAAGAATTAAATGATCATATTATGGACAGACATATCAAGGGCACTTGACAACAAATGATCCATCTTTATCGAGTCATCAAAGCAAGGCAACTCTTGCACCAGGGCAAGTGGCTCACCGGGGGCCAAATTCAATAGAAATTTCCTCATCTAATGGGGGACCTCAAAGAAATGGAGACCATTGATTCATAAGGAGGGAGGATTAATCTAAATGGATATCGGTGGCCACCCACCTTTTCCAATGGGCTCAAAATAGTTTTCTGACAATTTTGGCAATTTACTATTTTTAGCAGGTTTAACTTCCGGGGCCATTTTGAGGGCCTAAATGAAGATTTTTCGGGATCAATATTCTCAATGATAGCCAAGGGAAATTTTGAGCCCTGAAAATGAATCCCCTCTATGATACCTTTCCAACGGGCTATCACATGCCTAAAACGAAGATTGTATGCAAACGTTACGACCCCGAGAAGTTGATGTACTAACTTACTCAAACGTGGCCCACATGACTTTTGGCGCTTCATCTCCTAGGGTTAGGTTTTTGGATGTCTAGGGTTTTTTGCATTCTTTCTTACTGTAAAAATGCCTTCAGATCATCATTGTAACCTTATTCTTGTGAATGTGCATTTTCGTCACATCTCTTCTTAGAGATAAGCCACCACCATTCCAACAAGCTTGTTTCCGCTGCATTTTACAGTTTCAACTTATTTTGTTATTGAATAGAAAACCATTTTTACTGTATATCTGTTATTTTTTGTTAATAACCTCTTAATAATTTTTATTCATTTCATTATGCTCATAAAATCTGGATCAGTGGTATCGGAGCGGTCTGCTCTTTGTTGTCTTAATGGATGTCCCCAACGAGGTTGGAGTACAAAGAGTTAGGTCTTGAGCTTGTTTCTCTTCAGGAAAGAAGATCTCGCATGCCCAAGAAACCTCCCATGGCAGGAGAAAATAAATATGACGAGACAGGAGATCCTTTCAAACTGTTGATTGAGGAAGCCCTCACGCAACAGAGGAATGAGATGATGGATAGTTTTACGCAAATCCTTCGGTGGCTACCAACAGGCGACACATCTTCTTCGAACGAAGGCACCACCAACTTAAAGGTACAAATAAACTTTGATATTCTTATATTTGAAGGTCATATAGACACATATGTTGTAGACAAATGATTGAATCTACTAGAAGGGTATTTTTCTGTCCATAAATTTTTGAATAAAGAAAATATTACTTTTGCGCTCCTCAAAGTAGTTCCCCATGTCAAAGTTTGGTGGGAAACTTTCTGTGAGAAAAAGGAAACAGAGGAAGCCTCATTATTTTTAGTCATGGCCACCTGGGAATCCTTTAGGGATGATATTAAGTAACAATACTACCCTGTCAGAAGTTATGACGACCTGTATACCAAATGGACCACACTGCGGCAAGAACGAGACCAAGCAGTGCTAGATTTCACAAATATCTTCCATACCTTGTGCACCAAGTTGGGTATCAAATATTCAGAGCGACATTTGGTGCTCAAGTATCACAGTGCTCTACATATATACATCCAGACTGAAATGGAATTTCTGGACATCTCAACCTTGGGCTTAGCCTATCGATATGCCATCAAAATTGAGCAGAAGCTCAAACAAAAGATGTGGCAATTAGGGCCTGGGAACCCCTCACAACAAAATCCAGGAATGGGTGACCCCAACCTACTAAACAAAGGATAGAGAAAAATGGACAGTATCAGGACAACCAGTCCAAGCCGCAAAAAAATAAGGACACTGAAAAGACAAAGAAAGATACCGGGAAGTGATGCTACTTCCATAAGATCCCTTGGCATAACACTACTGACTGTCGCTCAAAGAAGTCACTAGTGACCAAAGTGAAAGCCTCTTAATAAGATGCATATTATCACTCTGATCTAGAACCAAAAATGGGAAGATGGATCATTGATGTAGAACCTAGTGCCACCATTGATACCACCAAGCCTCAGCCTGGTGAACTAGACGATCCAGAAGAAGGATAGAGCCTCTTCCATTCACAGATGTGGGTAAAAGGCACCCCACTGCACTTCATCATTGATAGCGGTAGCCAGAAGAACCTCATCTCAGCAGACGTCTTCAAGCGGTTGGCCCTATCAACAACACTGCACTCACAATCATACACCATTGGATGGCTCCTCCAAGGAAGCGATCTCCACGTCAGCCAACAATGTTGACTGTCATACAACATCAAGCCCTTCAAAGATGAGGTATTGTGTGATGTTTCTCCTCTCGAAGTTTGTGATGTTATTTTGGCCCAACCTTATTTATGGAAATGTCATGTTGTATATGAATCTAGGCCTCGTAGTGTTATTATTACTTTGAACAACAAATTGTATAGGATACCCAAGGTAGTCCCACCCAATTATATTTCCTTGATCTCTATTAAGCAATGCAGGAAGGTCATCTCTCAGATGGGGAAGTTTGTCTTCTTCGTGATTCGCTCTCAGAATAAGTGAAATATCACAGCCACATCCATGGTATCTACGACCAACCTCTCCACATAGCAGAAGCAAGTAGATGAGGTCATGGAAGAATACTCAGATATCTTCTAATCACCTACAGGGGTACCTATGCACTGCCAGGTCAAGTACCCCATCGATCTGACCCCCGATGCACTTCTACCCAATGGGCCAGTCTATCATCTCTCTTTGTTAGATAATGAGGAGATCAAGTGACAGATCTAAGTACTTCTCCTTAAGGGGAACATCCACCCCAGCTCATCACCTTGAGGGAGCCCAATTGTGCTGGTACAGAAGAAAGATGGAACCTGGTGACTCTATATTGATTACCGGTCTCTGAATAAAATCACAGTCAAAAACTCGTACTCGATTCCCTGAATCGATGACCTCCTTGATCAACTCATGGGGGGGAAATACTTCAGTAAGATTGATCTGAATTATGGCTACCACCATGTTCCGATAGAACAGACAGATGTATGGAAGACCGCCTTCAAGTCAAAGAAAGGCCTTTTTGAATGGTTGGTCATGCCCTTTGGTTTGACAAATGCTCCAGCCACTTTCATGAGGATGATGGATGATATCCTACGACCATTCACCAATACTTTTGTAGTGGTTTATCTGGATGACATTCTAATTTACAGCAAGACTTGGGTCGAACACTTGCATCATATTCAACAGGTTCTGTACACCCTGCAGAAGCACAAGCTATACGCCAACTTGGAAAAATGATACTTCGGCATGGAGAGGGTCCATTACTTGGGATACATCATTGATCAGCATGGCGTACATGTGGATCCAACCAAGATCCAAGTCATCCGTGACTAGCCATCCCCAACAACACTCACTGAGCTTCGGAGCTTCTTGGGCCTTGCCAATTTCTACCGCAGGTTCATGTTGGGTTTCTCCCATATTGCATGGGCCCTCAGCCAAATAAACATGGGTGGTGGTAAGGCAAAATTTGTGTGGGGCTGCTCCCAACAATAAGCGTTCTATGATTAGAAGCAGCGCTTGTGCTCAACCCTAGTACTTTCACTACCAAACCTGCAACATCCTTTTCAGATCGAGACAGATGCTTCAGACTATGCTCTGGCCATCATTTTAACTCAGCACGGCCACCCTGTGGCCTATCATAGTGAGACATTGTCAGATACTGTCCGTAAGTACCCTACTTGCAACAAGGAAATGTACTCCATTGTGAAAGCATGCTTCTAGTGGAGACATTACATTCTTGGGAAGGAGATAGTCATCCACACTGATCATAAGCCACTGCAGCTCATGCAGACACAGGGAAAATTCTAGAATGATTGCCATCAAAAGTGGTCCACATACTTGCAGCAATTCCACCTCAACATAAAGTATAAAACAAGAAGCATCAATCGCGTCGTTGATTGCCTCAGTAGACCACCATTCGCAGCACTCACCATGGTGCTAGACTCTTGTGGCCATGAGATATCTCGATGGCCCCAACTCTATGAGACAGACCTTGAATTCACCACCACCCACCAAATATTGGGTGAAAACGCAGTTGTCAATAATTTCCATATTCAGGATGGGTTGTTGTGTCATCTGGGCCATATTTGTGTTCCATCAAGTGAGCAAGCTAAGATGATCTAGGAATCCCACTACAGTCGGGTGGCAGGACACTTCGGTGTTGAAAAGACAGTGGCAATGCTACAGAAACATTTCTACTAGCCGAAACTTCGACAGGAGGTCAACAAGTATATCAGATTCTGCACTGCTTGCGCTATTGCCAAACCGACCACTAAGAAGCAGGGCCTGTACACCCCTCTTCCTACTCCTGAAAGGCCATGGGAATCCATCTCAATGGACTACTTGTCAGGCCACCCATCCACCAAGCGGGCAAATGATTTTGTTTTTGTGGTTGTTGATTTCTTTTCTAAGATGGCGATTCTAGTTGCCTGCAGGAAGAGCATCACAGCAGAGGCCACTACCAGGCTCTTCTTTGAACAAGTCTGGGTACATTTTGGAATCCCACAAACCATTGTCTCAAATTGGGATAGTCAATTTATCAGCACATTCTAGTCGAGCCTCTGGTCACTGCTGGACACCAAGATGACCAAATCCACGGCCTTCCACCCCAAACAGATGGCCAAACCGAGGTTGTAAATTGAATGATTGTGCATATCCTTCGCATGTATAATTCAAAACACCCTTGCACATGGGATGAGATCCTTCCCTATGTATAGCATAGCTACAACCGAGACTTGCATAGATCAACTGACCACAAACCCTTTCAAGTGGGGATGGATATCCTATAGAAGTCCAAGAAGTTAAGGATATCCTAAAGAAGTCCAATGACAAGTACAAACAATGCCATGATCAACATTGGGTGCCGCATGAATTTTAGGTGGGTGACAAATTTTGGTTACACTTTCAGAAAGAACGCCTTACAAGACATCATAGGAATCTTTTCCCACTCCATTATGGGCCATACACTATCACCAAGGCCATGGGGGATAATTCTTTTCAGCTCAACATTCCTCCTTTCCTTGGTCTGCACCCAGTGTTCAACGTGGATCTCCTTCGCCCTTATTTCCCACCATTATTGGACACCTCAGAAGTAGCAGAACAACTGACACCAACAAAGATCAACCTAGACTACCTACAACAGTCATCCAATGATCATATTATGGATAGACATATCAAGGCCACTCGAAAACAAAGGATTCAGCTTTATCGAGTCGTCAAAGCAGGGTAGCTCTTGCACCAAGGCAAGTGGCTCACACAGGGCCAAATTCAGCAGAAATATCCTCATCTGATGGGGGACATCAATGTAATGGATACCATTTCTTCCTAATGAGAGATTATTGATCCAGATGGATATCAGTGGCCACCCACCTTTTCCAACTGGCTCAAAACAGTTTTTTGACAATTTTGGCAATTTACTATTTTTAGAAGTTTTAACTTCTGGGGCCATTTTGAGGGCCTAAATGAAGGTTTTTTAGGATCAATATCCTATATTATAGCTGAAGGAATGATTGAGCCCCCAATATGAATCTCCTCGATGATACCTTTCCAACAGGCTATCACACGCCTAAAACGGAGATCGTATGCAAAAGTTACGACCCCGGGAAGTTGATGTACCAACTTACCCGAACGGGGCCCACATGTCTTTTGGTGATTCATCTCCTAAGGTTAGGTTTTTGGATGTATAGGGTTTTGGGAATTATTTCTTATTGTAAAAATTCCTTCAGAGCCTCATTTTAACCTTCTTCTTGTGAATGCAAGCTTCCATCACATCTCTTCTCAGAGATAAGCCGCCACCATTCCAGCAAGCTTGTTTCTGCTGCATTTTACAGTTTCAGCTTTTTTTGTTATTGAATAGAAAACCAGTTTTACTATATCTTTATTATTTTTTGTTAAGAACCTATTAATAATATGTATTCATTTCATTCTTCTCATAAAATCTGGATCAGTGGTATCAGAGCGGTCTTCTCCTTGTCATCTTAATGCATGTCCCCAACGAGGTCGGAGTACAAAGAGTTGGGTGTCGAGCTTGTTTCTCTTGAGGAAAGAAGATGTCACACGCCCAAGAGACCTCCCATGGCAGGAGAAAATAAAGATGATGGGACAGGAGATCCTTTCAAACTATTTATTGAGCAAGCCCTCATGCAACAGAGGAATGAGATGATGGATATTTTTGCGCAAATCCTTCGGTGTCTACCAACATGCGACGCATCCTCTTTGAACGGAGGTTCCGCCCCCTTAAAGGTACAAATAAACTTTGATATTACTATATTTGAAGGTCAGATAGATGGAGATGATGTAGACAAGTGGTTGAATCTACTAGAAGGGTATTTTTCTGTCCATAACTTTTTGAAGAAAGAAAAGATTACTTTTGCGCTCCTCAAAGTCGTTCCCCATGTCAGAGATTGGTGGGAAACATTCTGTGAGAAAAAGGAAACATACGAAACCTCATTATTTTCAGTCACAAACACCTGGGAATCCTTCAGGGATTCTATTAAGGAACAATACTACCATTTCGGAAGTTATGATGACCTGTATACCAAATGGAACACACTACGGAAAAAAGAGACTAAGCAGTGCCATATTTCACAACTATCTTCCATACCTTGCACACCAAGTTGGGTATCAAATATTCGGAGTGAAATTTGGTGCTCAAGTATCACGGTTCTCTGCACATATACATCCAGTATAAAATTGAATTTCTAGACATCCCATCCTTGGGCGCGGCCTACCAATATGCCGTCAAAATAGAGAAAAAGCTCAAACAAAAGATGCGACAATTCGGGCCTGGGAACCCCTCACAAAAAAAGCCAGGAAAGGGCGACCCCAACCCACCGAACAAAGGACAGAGAAAATATGGACAGTATCAAGACAACTAGTCCAAGCAACAAGAAAACAAGGACACTAAAAAGACAAAGAAAGATACGGGGAAGTGGTGCGACTTCCATAAGAGCCCTTGGCATAACACTACTGACTGTCGCTCAAAGTAGTCACCGGTGGCCAAAGTGAAAGCCTCTGAATCAGATGCAGATTATGTCTCTGATCCAAAACAAGAAAGGGGAATATGGATCATTGACACGGAACCCAGTGCCACTGTTGCTACCACCAAGCTCCATTTTGGTGAACCAGACGAGCCAGAAGAAGGAGAGCACATCTTCCATTCACAAATGTGGGTAAAAGGCACCCTGCTGCACTTCATCGTTGATAGCGGTAGCCAGAAGAACCACATCTCAGCAGAGGTCATCAAGCTGCTAGCCTTCCCAACAATGCCACACCCACAACCGTACACCATTGGATGGCTCCACCAAGGAAGTGATCTCCGCGTCAGCCAACAGTGTCGACTGTCGTACAGCATCAAGCCCTTCAAAGATGAGATATTGTGTGATGTTTCTCCTCTCAAAGTTTTTGATGTTCTTTTGGGCCATCCTTATTTATAGAAACGTCATGATGTATATGA
>JZKD02S2141821.1:23910-44750 GCA_000966675.3 Picea glauca
CAACATTCCTCCTTTCCTTGGTCTGCACCCAGTGTTCAACGTGGATCTCCTTCGCCCTTATTTCCCACCATTATTGGACACCTCAGAAGTAGCAGAACAACTGACACCAATAGAGATCAACCTAGACTACCTACAACAGTCATCCAATGATCATATTATGGATAGACATATCAAGGCCACTCGACAACAAAGGATTCAGCTTTATCGAGTCGTCAAAGCAGGGTAGCTCCTGCACCAAGGCAAGTGGCTCACACAGGGCCAAATTCAGCAGAAATATCCTCATCTGATGGGGGACCTCAATGTAATGGATACCATTTCTTCCTAATGATATATTATTGATCCATATGGATATCAGTGGCCACCCACCTTTTCCAACTGGCTTAAAACAGTTTTCTGACAATTTTGGCAATTTACTATTTTTAGAAGTTTTAACTTCTGGGGCCATTTTGAGGGCCTAAATGAAGGTTTTTTAGGATCAATATCCTATATGATAGCTGAAGGAATGATTGAGACCCCAATATGAATCTCCTCAATGATACCTTTCCAACAGGCTATCACACGCCTAAAACGGAGATCGTATGCAAAAGTTACGACCCCGGGAAGTTGATGTACTAACTTACCCGAACGGGGCCCACATGTATTTTGGTGATTCATCTCCTAAGGTTAGGTTTTTGGATGTATAGGGTTTTGGGCATTATTTCTTATTGTAAAAATTCCTTCAGAGCCTCATTTTAACCTTCTTCTTGTGAATGCGAGCTGCCATCACATCTCTTCTCAGAGATAAGCCGCCACCATTCCAGCAAGCTTGTTTCTGCTGCATTTTACAGTTTCAGCTTTTTTTGTTATTGAATAGAAAACCAGTTTTACTGTATCTTTATTATTTTTTGTTAAGAACCTCTTAATAATATGTATTCATTTCATTCTTCTCATAAAATCTGGATCAGTGGTATCAGAGCGGTCTTATCCTTGTCATCTTAATGCATGTCCCCAACGAGGTTGGAGTACAAAGAGTTGGGTGTCGAGCTTGTTTCTCTTGAGGAAAGAAGATGTCACACGCCTAAGAGACCTCCCATGGCAGGAGAAAATAAAGATGATGGGACAGGAGATCCTTTCAAACTATTTATTGAGCAATCCCTCATGCAACAGAGGAATGAGATGATGGATATTTTTGCGCAAATCCTTCGGTGTCTACCAACATGCGACGCATCCTCTTTGAACGGAGGTTCCGCCCCCTTCAAGGTACAAATAAACTTTGATATTACTATATTTGAAGGTCAGATAGATGGAGATGATGTAGACAAGTGGTTGAATCTACTAGAAGGGTATTTTTCTGTCCATAACTTTTCGAAGAAAGAAAAGATTACTTTTGTGCTCCTCAAAGTCGTTCCCCATGTCAGAGATTGGTGGGAAACATTCTGTGAGAAAAAGGAAACATACGAAACCTCATTATTTTCAGTCACAAACACCTGGGAATCCTTCAGGGATGCTATTAAGGAACAATACTACCATTTCGGAAGTTATGATGACCTGTATACCAAATGGAACACACTACGGCAAAAAGAGACTAAGCAGTGCCAGATTTCACAACTATCTTCCATACCTTGCACACCAAGTTGGGTATCAAATATTCGGAGTGAAATTTGGTGCTCAAGTATCATGGTTCTCTGCACATATACATCCAGTATAAAATTGAATTTCTAGACATCCCATCCTTGGGCGCGGCCTACCAATATGCCGTCAAAATAGAGCAAAAGCTCAAACAAAAGATGCGACAATTCGGGCTTGGGAACCCCTCACAAAAAAAGCCAGGAAAGGGCGACCCCAACCCACCGAACAAAGGACAGAGAAAATATGGACAGTATCAGGACAACTAGTCCAAGCAACAAGAAAACAAGGACACTAAAAAGACAAAGAAAGATACGGGGAAGTGGTGCGACTTCCATAAGAGCCCTTGGCATAACACTACTGACTGTCGCTCAAAGTAGTCACCGGTGGCCAAAGTGAAAGCCTCTGAATCAGATGCAGATTATGTCTCTGATCCAAAACAAGAAAGGGGAATATGGATCATTGACACGGAACCCAGTGCCACTGTTGCTACCACCAAGCTCCATTTTGGTGAACCAGACGAGCCAGAAGAAGGAGAGCACATCTTCCATTCACAAATGTGGGTAAAAGGCACCCTGCTGCACTTCATCGTTGATAGCGGTAGCCAGAAGAACCACATCTCAGCAGAGGTCATCAAGCTGCTAGCCTTCCCAACAATGCCACACCCACAACCGTACACCATTGGATGGCTCCACCAAGGAAGTGATCTCCGCGTCAGCCAACAGTGTCGACTGTCGTACAGCATCAAGCCCTTCAAAGATGAGATATTGTGTGATGTTTCTCCTCTCAAAGTTTTTGATGTTCTTTTGGGCCATCCTTATTTATAGAAACGTCATGATGTATATGAGTCTAGGCCTCGTAGTGTTATTATTACTTTGAATAGGAAATTGTACAGGATACCCGAGGCAGTCCCACCTAGTGTTATTTCCTTGATCTCTGCTAAGAAATGCATGAAGGTAATCTCTCAGATGGGGAATTTTGTCTTCTTCATGATTCTCTCTTAGAATAAGAAAAAGATCACAGCCACATCCAAGGTCTCTGCAGTCGACCTCTCCACACAACAGAAGAATGTAGATAAGGTCGTGGAAGAATACTTGGATATCTTCTCCTCACCTACAAGGGTACCTCTGCACTGCTAGGTTAATCACCCCATCGATCTAACCCCCAGTACACTTCTACCCAATGGGCCAATCTATCATCGTTCTTTGTGTGAGAATGAGGAGATAAAGTGAAAGATCCAAGAANGACAACTAGTCCAAGCAACAAGAAAACAAGGACACTAAAAAGACAAAGAAAGATACGGGGAAGTGGTGCGACTTCCATAAGAGCCCTTGGCATAACACTACTGACTGTCGCTCAAAGTAGTCACCGGTGGCCAAAGTGAAAGCCTCTGAATCAGATGCAGATTATGTCTCTGATCCAAAACAAGAAAGGGGAATATGGATCATTGACACGGAACCCAGTGCCACTGTTGCTACCACCAAGCTCCATTTTGGTGAACCAGACGAGCCAGAAGAAGGAGAGCACATCTTCCATTCACAAATGTGGGTAAAAGGCACCCTGCTGCACTTCATCGTTGATAGCGGTAGCCAGAAGAACCACATCTCAGCAGAGGTCATCAAGCTGCTAGCCTTCCCAACAATGCCACACCCACAACCGTACACCATTGGATGGCTCCACCAAGGAAGTGATCTCCGCGTCAGCCAACAGTGTCGACTGTCGTACAGCATCAAGCCCTTCAAAGATGAGATATTGTGTGATGTTTCTCCTCTCAAAGTTTTTGATGTTCTTTTGGGCCATCCTTATTTATAGAAACGTCATGATGTATATGATTCTAGGCCTCGTAGTGTTATTATTACTTTGAATAGGAAATTGTACAGGATACCTGAGGCAGTCCCACCTAGTGTTATTTCCTTGATCTCTGCTAAGAAATGCATGAAGGTAATCTCTCAGATGGGAAATTTTGTCTTCTTCATGATTCTCTCTTAGAATAAGCAAAAGATCACAGCCACATCCAAGGTCTCTGCGGTCGACCTCTCCACACAACAAAATAATGTAGATAAGGTCGTGGAAGAATACTTGGATATCTTCTCCTCACCTACAAGGGTACCTCTGCACTGCTAGGTCAATCACCCCATCGATCTAACCCCCAGTACACTTCTACCCAATGGGCCAATCTATCATCGTTCTTTGTGTGAGAATGAGGAGATAAAGTGAAAGATCCAAGAACTACTCCACAAGGGGCACATTCGCCCCAGCTCATCACCTTAAGGGAGCCCAATTGTGCTGGTACAGAAGAAAGATGGAACCTGGTGACTCTGTATTGATTACTGGGCTCTTAATAAAATCACAGTCAGAAGCTAGTACACGATTCCCTGAATTGATGAACTCCTTGAACAACTCACGAGGGCCAAATACTTCAGTAAGATTGATCTTAAGTCTAGCTACCACTTGGTCCTGATAGAACAAACAAATGTATGGAAGACCGCCTTCAAGTCAAAGGAAGGCCTTTTTGAATGCTTGGTCATGCCCTTTGGTTTGACAAATTCTCCAGCCACTTTCATGAGGATGATGGACTATATACTGCGACCATTCACCAATACTTTTGTAGTGGTGTATCTGGATGACATTCCAATTTATAGCAAGACTTGGGTCGAACACTTGCATCATATTCAGCAGGTTATGCACACCTTGCGGAAGGACAAGCCATACGCCAACTTGGAAAAATTCTCCTTCGGCATGGACAGGGTCCATTACCTGGGCTACATCATTGATCAGCATGGCATACATGTGGATCCACCCAAGATCCAAGTCATCCGTGACTGGCCAGCCCCAACAACACTCACTGAGCTTCAGAGCTTCTTGGGACTTGCCAATTTCTACTGTAGGTTTGTGTTGGGTTTCTCCCATATTGCATGGGCCCTCAGCCAAATAAATAGGGGTGGTGGTAAGGAAATATTTGCGTGGGGCCAGTCCCAACAATAAGAAATCGATGATTTGAAAAAACGCTTGTGCTCAACCCAGTACTTTCACTAGTAGATCTATAACATCCTTTTGAGATCAAGACAGATGCTTCAAACTATGCTGTGGGAACTGTTCTCACTCATCACGACCACCCCATGGCCTATCATAGTGAGACATTGTTATATATTGTCCATAAGTGCCCTACTTACGACAAAGAAATGTACTCCATTGTGCAAGCATGCCGCCAGTGGAGACATTACATTCTCGGGAAGGAGACAGTCATCCACACTGATCATAAGCTACTGCAGTTCATGCAGACACGGTGAAAACTGCAGAATGAACACCATCAAAAGTGGTCCACATACTTGTAGCAATTCCACCTCAACATCAAGTATAAAACAGGAAGAATCAATTGTGTCGTTGATTTCCTCAGTAGACTGCCAGTCATGACACTCACCACGGTGCTATACCCTTGTGGCCATGAGACATCTGGATAGTCCCAACTCTATGAGACAGACCCTGACTTTTCCACCACCTACCAAATGTTGGGTGCAAACGCAGTTGTCGATAATTTTCATCTTCAGGATGGGTTGTTGTGTCGTCTGGGCCATATCTGTGTTCCATCAAGTGAGCGAGCGAAGCTGATCTAGGAATCCCACTATAGTCGAGTGGCAGGACACTTCGGCATTGAAAAGAGAGTGGCGATGCTACAGAAACATTTGTACTGGCCGAAACTTCGACAAGAGGTCAGCAAGTATATCAGGTCCTTCACTGCCTGTGCTATTTCCAAACAGACCACTAAGAAGCAAGGCCTGTACACCCCTCTTCCTACTCCTGACAGGCCATGGGAATCCATCTTAATGGACTACATGTCAGGCCTCTCATCCACCAAGCGGGGAAATGAATGTGTTTTTGTGGTTGTTGATCACTTTTCTAAGATGGTGATTCTGGTTGCCTGTAAGAAGAGCATCACAACAAAGGCCACTGCCAAGCTCTTCTTTGAACGAGTCTAGGTACATTTTGGAATCCCACAAACCATTGTGTTAGATCAGGATAGTCAATTTCCCAGCACATTCTGGTCGAGCCTCTGGTCACTACTGGACACAAAGCTGACCAAATCCACGGCCTTCCACCCCCAGATAGATGGCCAAACCGAGGCTGTAAATTGAATGATTGTGCATATCCTTTGCATGTATAATTCAAATCACCCTCGTACATGGGATGAGAGCCTTCCCTATGTCCAGCATAGCTACAACCAAGCCCTGCATAGCTCAACCGACCACAACCCCTTTCAAGTGGNGACCTCAAAACAATGGAGACCATTGCTTACTAAGGAGGGAGGATTTATCCAGATGGATATCAGTGGCCACCCACCTTTTCCAACTAGCACAAAACAGTTTTTTGACAATTTTGCCAATTTACTATTTTTAGCAGTTTTAACTTCCAGGGCCATTTTGAGGGCCTAAATGAAGGTTTTTCAGGATTGAGCTCCTCAATGATATCCAAATGAATTATTGATCCCCCAAAATGAATATCCTCGATGATACCTTTCCAATGGGCTATCACACACCTAAAATGGAGATCGTATGCAAAGTTATGACCCCAAGAAGTTGATGTACTAACTTACCCAAACGGGGCCCACATGACTTTTGGCGCTTCATCTCCTAGGGTTAGGTTTTTGGATGTATAGGGATTTTGGCATTCTTTCTTATTGTAAAAAAGCCTTCAGAGCCTCATTTTAACCTTCTTCTTGCGAATGCGCACTGTCGTCACATCTCTTCTCAGAGATAAGCCACCATCATTCCAGCAAGCTTGTTTCTGCTGCATTTTATAGTTTCAACTTATTTTGTTATTGAATAGAAACCAATTTTACTATATCTCTGTTATTTTGTGTTAAGCACCTGTTAATAATTTGTATTCATTTCATTCTTCTCATAAAATCTAGATCATTTTGTGTCTTCTTGATTGTGTAATTAGGCAATTAGGAAATTGTATGAATTGGATGTGTTTTTATACTCGTAAATGCTTGCGTCTCGTGGTGTCTTAAGCCAGAGACATGAACTGCGATTTCGTTGACTATGGGCATAGTTTCATGTATGCATGTTGAACCTCATAGTAGTTCTAAGTCCCTTGGAGGATGGATTTTGTTAATCTCAGGAGAGGTAGTGCAAATATGCTTAATCTCTCTACGAGGCAAGCAGATACTGAGAACCACTTACGTTCTAGACTTGATGAAGGAGTGCAAGAGTTGTGTATAAGACCCTTCTAAGTTTTAAGTTCAGGAGAAAGAGAAAAAATCTCTTAAATCCTTCATAACTAGTGAAGCTCAAGAAGGATAGAAAGATTCAAGTATCGAAAGGGAATATCCTTTCATTTGGAAGATGAACGGATGAGACCTTTCGGGAGGATATAAGGTCTGTCGTGACCGCTAGATTGGAAGAAGGAGCGTAGGCATTAATGCCTCGACTCCTTCAGTCTTCACAAGATCGATGGATGTTGATAATCATCGTGAAGGGGATGGATCCTCCAAAACCTGAAGTCATGATGTGATCTAGATCATAGATCCATGGATCTATCGGGACCCACCTTGACCATCAGATCCATGAGTGCGGAGTTCGCGCGATGGGAGAATCGCGTGTTGGTGCGATTAAAATTTCAAAACCCAAAGTTGTGATGTTATATGGATCATTGGATCAAGGAAGGTCATGGAAGTTTGATCTGATGCAAGCATACTAATGCAAGGAGTATGTGGGAATTCAAAATTCCCTAAGGACCAATGTTAGAAGAGACTAGCGCTTTCATAAGCGCGGATGAGATCCAAGAAGCAAACTTGTTTCAAGTTCCTAAGATCAGGAGGGAAGCGGAAGTTGAGACCTATACATTAGGGCTCATAGGAATTAAATCAAATGTTGAGACCTTTGAAACATATGGAATCTTCCAAGTCAGGGAAGAAAGCGAAATCTTAGGAGGAGGAGCAACAGTGACCGTCGGATCAAGCACTGTGAAATATCTGGACCGCTGGGATCCATGTCCAGACAATTATAAGAGTGCGTAGGAGGAGATCAGATCTGGGTCATCATATCTGAATACGAGGACCAACATTGGTTGGATCCCATGGAAAGTGCAGGAGGCCTAACCCTTTGAAAGTGCACAAGAGAGTGGACTTGCGAAGTCCCAAAGTTCTGAAGTCAATCAAAACCGTCCAATGTCAGGGTTGATACGTAGCATAAGATCCACAACTTCGGAGGTTGTGGACAAGGAGGACAATAGACACCCGAAGTAAATCCTAGTCGTTTATTTCTAGGGGGATACGTGTCGGGAGATCATGTATTTCAGGTAAAATCACTCCAAAGAAATGGGTACATAAGAGTTTGAAACTCCCAAAGTACCGAAGAGCCGAAGCACCAAAGGGTCGAAGATCCGAAGAGTCGAAGGTCTCTGAACCATTAGATCCATAGAGAGATGCGGCGACAGATCATGAACTCCGAGTGGAAGCACTCTGGGAGAATGCAAAGGAGAAGAGTTTGAAATCGCTGAAGCCCGAACAACCGAAGCAACCAGGAACCGTCAATCTGCGGGAGGACACATGTCATCAAATCGTGGACTCTTGGTAAAACCATTCCGAGAGAAACAGAGAGTGAGGAAAATTGAGATCTGAGATCTCTGAATGTCGTAGTCCTGAAGGAGACAAGGGATACTGATTTAGAGAGGACACGTGTTGATAGATCATGAGCTTTGGGTGAATCGCACAGGGGTTTTAGTTGAGAATTGAGATTCCTGAACACCGAAGACCTGAAGTGAATATAGACCACCAAATCCAGAGGGATGCATGGTGATGGACAGTGGACTCCAAAGAAATATGTTCGAGAGTTTTCAATTGATATTTGAGAGTCCCGAAGTCTGGAGAGTCAAAGTAAATCTCAACCATTCGATCATCCGAAGTAAATCTCAGTCATCAGATCGTCTGAAGTAAATCTCAAGCATCAGATTGTCTAAGGTGAATCTGGACCGTCCAATCCAGAAGAGATGTGGCATAGATCGNCCCAGCTCATCACCTTAAGGGAGCCCAATTGTGCTGGTACAGAAGAAAGATGGAACCTGGTGACTCTGTATTGATTACTGGGCTCTTAATAAAATCACAGTCAGAAGCTAGTACATGATTCCCTGAATTGATGAACTCCTTGATCAACTCACGAGGGCCAAATAATTCAGTAAGATTGATCTTAAGTCTAGCTACCACTTGGTCCTGATAGAAAAAACAAATGTATGGAAGACCGCCTTCAAGTCAAAGGAAGGCCTTTTTGAATGCTTGGTCATGCCCTTTGGTTTGACAAATTCTCCAGCCACTTTCATGAGGATGATGGACGATATACTGCGACCATTCACCAATACTTTTGTAGTGGTGTATCTGGATGACATTCCAATTTATAGCAAGACTTGGGTCGAACACTTGCATCATATTCAGCAGGTTCTGCACACCTTGCGGAAGCACAAGCCATACGCCAACTTGGAAAAATTCTCCTTCGGCATGGATAGGGTCCATTACCTGGGCTACATCATTGATCAGCATGGCATACATGTGGATCCACCCAAGATCCAAGTCATCCGTGACTAGCCAGCCCCAACAACACTCACTGAGCTTCAGAGCTTCTTGGGACTTGCCAATTTCTACTGTAGGTTTGTGTTGGGTTTCTCCCATATTGCATGGGCCCTCAACCAAATAAATAGGGGTGGTGGTAAGGAAATATTTGCGTGGGGCCAGTCCCAACAATAAGCAATCGATGATTTGAAACAACGCTTGTGCTCAACCCAGTACTTTCACTAGCAGATCTATAACATCCTTTTGAGATCAAGACAGATGCTTCAAACTATGCTGTTGGCACTGTTCTCACTCAGCACGACCACCCCATGGCCTATCATAGTGAGACATTGTTAGATATTGTCCATAAGTACCCTAATTACGACAAACAAATGTACTCCATTGTGCAAGCATGCCACCAGTGGAGACATTACATTCTCGGGAAGGAGACAGTCATCCACACTGATCATAAGCTACTGCAGTTCATGCAGACACGGTGAAAACTGCAGAATGACCACCATCAAAAGTGGTCCACATACTTGTAGCAATTCCACCTCAACATCAAGTATAAAACAGGAAGAATCAATCGTGTCGTTGATTTCCTCAGTAGACTGCCAGTAATGACACTCACCACGGTGCTATACCCTTGTGGCCATGAGACATCTGGATAGCCCCAACTCTATGAGACAGACCCTGACTTTTCCACCACCTACCAAATGTTGGGTGAAAACGCAGTTGTCGATAATTTTCATCTTCAGGATGGGTTGTTGTGTCGTCTGGGCCATATCTGTGTTCCATCAAGTGAGCGAGCGAAGCTGATCTAGGAATCCCACTATAGTCGAGTGGCAGGACACTTCGGCGTTGAAAAGAGAGTGGCGATGCTATAGAAACATTTATACTGGTCTAAACTTCGACAAGAGGTCAGCAAGTATATCAGGTCCTGCACTGCCTGTGCTATTTCCAAACAGACCACTAAGAAGCAAGGCATGTACACCCCTCTTCCTACTCCTGACAGGCCATGGGAATCCATCTTAATGGACTACATGTCAGGCCTCTCATACACCAAGCGGGGAAATGAATGTGTTTTTGTGGTTGTTGATCACTTTTCTAAGATGGTGATTCTGGTTGCCTGTAAGAAGAGCATCACAACAAAGGCCGCTGCCAAGCTCTTCTTTGAACGAGTCTAGGTACATTTTGGAATCCCACAAACCATTGTGTTAGATCAAGATAGTCAATTTCCCAGCACATTCTGGTCGAGCCTCTGGTCACTACTGGACACCAAGATGACCAAATCCACGGCCTTCCACCCCCAGATAGATGGCCAAACTGAGGCTGTAAATTGAATGATTGTGCATATCCTTTGCATGTATAATTCAAAGCACCCTCGTACATGGGATGAGAGCCTTCCCTATGTCTAGCATAGCTACAACCGAGCCCTGCATAGCTCAACCGAACACAACCCCTTTCAAGTGGGGTTGGGATTCCAACCATTGGGACCCATAGATGTTGCACTTCCCCTTGGGGTCACCTCGACCGACTCATCTCCTTCTCCAATTGAAGCTGAAAAAGCCACCCAGTTCATTGAGCAGATCCAGCACATCCGCCAACAGGTTCAGGATATCCTACAAAAGTCCAATGACAATTACAAACAATGCCATGATCAACATCGGGTGCCGCATAAGTTTCAAGTGGGAAACAAAGCTTGGTTGCACTTGCAGAAAGAACGCCTTACAGGACCCCATAAAAAGCTTCGCCCACTCCATTATGGGTCGTACACTATCACCAAGGCCATGGGGGATAATGATTTTGAGCTCAACATTCCTCCTTTCTTTGTTCTGCACCCAATGTTCAACGTGGATCTCCATCACCCTTATTTCCCACCATTACTGGACACCTCAGAAGTAGCAAAACAACTGAAACCAGAGGAGCTCAACCCAAACTGCCTACAATAGGCATCCAATGATCATATTATGGATAGAAAAATCAAGGGAACTCGACAACAAAGGATCCATCTTTATCGAGTCATCAAAGCATGGCAACTCTTGCACCAAGGCAAGTGGCTCACCCAGGACCAAATTCAGCAGAAATTTTCTCATCTGATGGGGGACCTCAAAACAATGGATACCATTGCTTCCTAAGGAGGGAGGATTTATCCAGATGGATATCAGTGGCCACCCACCTTTTCCAACTGGCACAAAACAGTTTTTTGATAATTTTGCCAATTTACTATTTTTAGCAGTTTTAACTTCCAGGGCCATTTTGAGGGCCTAAATGAAGGTTTTTCAGGATCGATCTCCTCAATGATATCCAAATGAATGATTGAGCCCTCAAAATGAATATCCTCGATGATACCTTTCCAATGGGATATCACACACCTAAAATGGAGATCGTATGCAAAGTTATGACCCCAAGAAGTTGATGTACTAACTTACCCAAATGGGGCCCACATGACTTTTGGCGCTTCATCTCCTAGGGTTAGGTTTTTGGATGTATAGGGATTTTGGCATTCTTTCTTATTGTAAAAATGCCTTCAGAGCCTCATTTTAACCTTCTTCTTGCGAATGCACACTGCCGTCACATCTCTTCTCAGAGATAAGCCACCATCATTCCAGCAAGCTTGTTTCTGCTACATTTTATAGTTTCAACTTATTTTGTTATTGAATAGAAACCAATTTTACTATATCTCTGTTATTTTGTGTTAAGCACCTGTTAATAATTTGTATTCATTTCATTCTGCTCATAAAATCTGGATCATTTTGTGTCTTCTTGATTGTGTAATTAGGCAATTAGGAAATTGTATGAATTGGATGTGTTTTTATACTCGTAAATGCTTGCGTCTCGTGGTGTCTTAAGCCAGAGCCACGAACTGCGATTTCGTTGACTATGGGCATAGTTTCATGTATGCATGTTGAACCTCATAGTAGTTCTAAGTCCCTTGGAGGATGGATTTTGTTAATCTCAGGAGAGGTAGTGCAAATATGCTTAATCTCTCTACGAGGCAAGCAGATACTGAGAACCACTTACGTTCTAGACTTGATGAAGGAGTGCAAGAGTTGTGTATAAGACCCTTCTAAGTTTTAAGTTCAGGAGAAAGAGAAAAAATCTCTTAAATCCTTCATAACTAGTGAAGCTCAAGAAGGATAGAAAGATTCAAGTATCGAAAGGGAATATCCTTTCATTTGGAAGATGAACGGATGAGACCTTTCGGGAGGATATAAGGTCTGTCGTGACCGCTAGATTGGAAGAAGGAGCGTAGGCATTAATGCCTCGACTCCTTCAGTCTTCACAAGATCGATGGATGTTGATAATCATCGTGAAGGGGATGGATCCTCCAAAACCTGAAGTCATGATGTGATCTAGATCATAGATCCATGGATCTATCGGGACCCACCTTGACCATCAGATCCATGAGTGCGGAGTTCGCGCGATGGGAGAATCGCGTGTTGGTGCGATTAAAATTTCAAAACCCAAAGTTGTGATGTTATATGGATCATTGGATCAAGGAAGGTCATGGAAGTTTGATCTGATGCAAGCATACTAATGCAAGGAGTATGTGGGAATTCAAAATTCCCTAAGGACCAATGTTAGAAGAGACTAGCGCTTTCATAAGCGCGGATGAGATCCAAGAAGCAAACTTGTTTCAAGTTCCTAAGATCAGGAGGGAAGCGGAAGTTGAGACCTATACATTAGGGCTCATAGGAATTAAATCAAATGTTGAGACCTTTGAAACATATGGAATCTTCCAAGTCAGGGAAGAAAGCGAAATCTTAGGAGGAGGAGCAACAGTGACCGTCGGATCAAGCACTGTGAAATATCTGGACCGCTGGGATCCATGTCCAGACAATTATAAGAGTGCGTAGGAGGAGATCAGATCTGGGTCATCATATCTGAATACGAGGACCAACATTGGTTGGATCCCATGGAAAGTGCAGGAGGCCTAACCCTTTGAAAGTGCACAAGAGAGTGGACTTGCGAAGTCCCAAAGTTCTGAAGTCAATCAAAACCGTCCAATGTCAGGGTTGATACGTAGCATAAGATCCACAACTTCGGAGGTTGTGGACAAGGAGGACAATAGACACCCGAAGTAAATCCTAGTCGTTTATTTCTAGGGGGATACGTGTCGGGAGATCATGTATTTCAGGTAAAATCACTCCAAAGAAATGGGTACATAAGAGTTTGAAACTCCCAAAGTACCGAAGAGCCGAAGCACCAAAGGGTCGAAGATCCGAAGAGTCGAAGGTCTCTGAACCATTAGATCCATAGAGAGATGCGGCGACAGATCATGAACTCCGAGTGGAAGCACTCTGGGAGAATGCAAAGGAGAAGAGTTTGAAATCGCTGAAGCCCGAACAACCGAAGCAACCAGGAACCGTCAATCTGCGGGAGGACACATGTCATCAAATCGTGGACTCTTGGTAAAACCATTCCGAGAGAAACAGAGAGTGAGGAAAATTGAGATCTGAGATCTCTGAATGTCGTAGTCCTGAAGGAGACAAGGGATACTGATTTAGAGAGGACACGTGTTGATAGATCATGAGCTTTGGGTGAATCGCACAGGGGTTTTAGTTGAGAATTGAGATTCCTGAACACCGAAGACCTGAAGTGAATATAGACCACCAAATCCAGAGGGATGCATGGTGATGGACAGTGGACTCCAAAGAAATATGTTCGAGAGTTTTCAATTGATATTTGAGAGTCCCGAAGTCTGGAGAGTCAAAGTAAATCTCAACCATTCGATCATCCGAAGTAAATCTCAGTCATCAGATCGTCTGAAGTAAATCTCAAGCATCAGATTGTCTAAGGTGAATCTGGACCGTCCAATCCAGAAGAGATGTGGCATAGATCGGTGGATTCTGGACAAAGTCCTGAAGTACTTCATAGCCATCAGATCAAGAGGACAGGTGGCATAAATATGTAGATTTTGGGTAAAGACCCGAAGGAACCCTCAACCATCTGATTCAAGTGGACATGCGGTAGGAATCCTCTTACTTCAAGCGGAAGTGAAGTTTGAGATTTGAGATCTCAGAAGTCTAGAGACCCAAAGGAAATCTCAACCATTGATTGAGAAAAGGGCTGCAGGACCGTTGATCTAGTTGAAAGGTCAAACCCCCAAAGAAGAGGAAGAGCCATTGATTGAGAAGGATGGGTGTCCGCAAATTGTCGACTCCAGAATATTGACGTACAAAAGAAAGGAAAGTTTGATACTTGAGAATTCCAAAGTCCAGAATTCCAAACAAAATCATAGTCATTCATTTGAAAGAGATCATATCTGATCCACAACTTTGAAAGGGATAGATATGAGTCGTCATATCAGAGGCACCATCAATATCATGAGATTAGCAGTCTCATAACATTGTGGGGATTGGAGATGTGCAAACTTTAAAAATTTGAGGGCAGGCCACAATACAAACCACGGTTTTGAACAAAGGACACGTGGAGGCTCAAGGAGAATTGTGGGCCGAAAGGTAGTTTGGTTTCAAACCGCCTTTGGTTGTGCCCACAATTGTTTGTTTGTGTGAGGTTATCACCCAAGGTCACCTCAAGGAGGGGATTATCAGAAAAGGGGCTAGTGCCCAAACTCAGAGATTCCCCAAGCACAAAGGGAAGCTCGTGGGTACCATTATACCTGCACCCAAAAGTCAAAAGGGTCTGCATTTAATTACAGAGCGAGACCATCAGGGTCTCAGAGAGTCGCTTGGCTTCAAAATTGGAGATTCTTGACCGGGAGGTTGGACCGGTTCACTGAATTTCCAAATTAGAAACCATGAATAGAGAATATGTCCTTTAAGAAAATAGAAAATCTGTATGCCCCATCGTGGGTGTGTTACACATGCACAACCATTCTTATGTCACAGACCAATTCTATTTTCCATGTGCGCACAAACTGATTCCTCATGCGCACAAGAGAATCCAACCTCATGTGCACATAGAGTATTTCCCTACGTGCACGGTCATTCTAACTTCGCCTCAGAGACTCATGACCATTATCATAAGGTTAACTTAACAAGAAAAACTAACAACAACTTTCATACTCATCCAGGACTACAAATATTGAGTATCAACACCACACTTACATGTGCAATAAACAATATACATAATAACAACAATCACTTATATGCAACAACATACAATAAGTAAACCCTTATTAAACATAGATAATTAAGCACATAGTAAATGATACATGAACATAAAGACACTTATGTTTTATGAAAAGTCACCAACTATGTACAAAACTCAGATGTTCCTCCCAGCCATAGACTATGTTTCTCATATACTTTCATAAACAAGCCACCCCCGAGCTAGCGATTAACTCCACCAGGGAAAAATGGTTCCTAATACCAAGATAAGGTCTGATAATTAACATAATTTTTCATTTCATGCCCTAGGGTACCATTGTTGCAACTATACTATAGTCTCTCATTCCCCACATGCCTATTCCACCCAAGGAAGTGTTTCCACCCAAGGAAGTGTGCCCCTTCTCTGCTCAACAGTCCCTCGGCTTCCCCACTTTCCTTCCAAGGTTCTAGCAATAGGCCAAACAAGAAGTCTCATATCCATGCAACTAATTCCCAATGCACCAGGGAAAAATTCCCTGCAAAACTCTAACCTGGAGAGAATGTTGAAGGGCCTGACTACTCGCCTCTTCAATAAAAAATATTCCACCTAGAGAGAATGTTCACAATCCCTCCATCCCTCATGTTTGACAAAAAATATGTCACTTAGAGAGAATTCTCATGGGCTTGACATTCCTCCTCTTCGACAACAAAATACTCTAGTTACAATACAAAAAAACCCATTTACATTCTTTGCTCTAAAGATAAGGTAATAGTCGTCCTTTTTCAGATGGTTCGACCCCTTCTCCATATGAGAAATTAATGACTCCCTAAAAAGAATCCCCCAAATTACACTAAAGCCAATAATATATATTGCATGCCTTAAACTGGACACTTCTCACCTTTAGAACTAGCTTTATCCACTTGATGACTCATTCCCATCCCTCAGGAACTTAGGATAAATAAATATCCATAAATTATACTTTTTGAAAATATTAACAAAATACTCTCTAGGACTTATGTAACATCCCCAGCCACCAACAGTGATCAGGGGATCAAATTTTGCTCAATTTTCAAAGTTCTCAGAATGCAATGAAAACATTTCCATTGCGTCCGTCTCGTCTTCTTGATTCCAGCGGTATATTTACTTTCTCAAATGGAGTTCGTATGAAGGAGATATCGCGATCTGTCCGCCAAGACAAACAGGCAAAATTTTTGGATGCTGACTGTACCTGTCCGTATAGTCCATACAGTCTGTAAGGTGACGTGGCAGGACCGTATAGGTTATATGGTGATGATGTGGCAATTATTTATTGGTTGGTTGTTGGCATATTGGATGGTGACACATGTCCGGTTGGTGGCGAATAATATGAGGACACGTGGCCCAATCCATGGGCGCCACGTGTTCCCTTCATTTTTGTTCATTTGGTTATATAAAATTGTATTGGGAGTCCACGGGGTTCGACCCCCGGACCTCCCCCCACACTAAAGACTTCATAACTCTCTGCTAACCAAAGTACCGCCATTTGTTTCTTGTTTACTATGCCATAAAACATATATTTAAGTTTGAATGTATTGACAAACGGAAAGGGGGGCGGGCCAGGGCTTAGCCCCGACCCGTGGACACATTGTATTACATATGACCCAACATATATGTATTGGCCCGACCATTGGCGCGTGTGCATTACATTGCATTGCATTGTATTGCAATGTATTGCAATATATTGCAATGTATATATATATATATAACCGTGTGTTGGCGCGGGGTTTGAAACCACGACCCATGTGTTAAGTATTGGCGCGGGGTTTGAAACCACGACCCGTGTGTTAAGTGTTGGCACAGGGCCCAAACAGAAGTTGCACGGTTTTCAAATGGTTTAACCACCTTTTTTCCCAGCGCGAGGTCACATGGCCATATGCCCAGTTGCCGAGGCGGTTAGGGGCTGGAGGCACCTTAACCATCCTACAGTTGCGCCCGGTGCTGGGATTTTATGCTTAAAAGAGAGTGTGAGCTAGGTTCACTCAAGGGTGTTGCAAATTGTAGAACTAGAGACAACAAGCTTGAAGAGGGAGACTTCCAGGAGGCCTAACTTCTTCATTTTTCGACCGATTGAGGTGCCGAAAGAGCCCAGACAAGGGTTTTGGGACGCTNATTCGATCATCCGAAGTAAATCTCAGTCATCAGATCGTCTGAAGTAAATCTCAAGCATCAGATTGTCTAAGGTGAATCTGGACCGTCCAATCCAGAAGAGATGTGGCATAGATCGGTGGATTCTGGACAAAGTCCTGAAGTACTTCATAGCCATCAGATCAAGAGGACAGGTGGCATAAATATGTAGATTTTGGGTAAAGACCCGAAGGAACCCTCAACCATCTGATTCAAGTGGACATGCGGTAGGAATCCTCTTACTTCAAGCGGAAGTGAAGTTTGAGATTTGAGATCTCAGAAGTCTAGAGACCCAAAGGAAATCTCAACCATTGATTGAGAAAAGGGCTGCAGGACCGTTGATCTAGTTGAAAGGTCAAACCCCCAAAGAAGAGGAAGAGCCATTGATTGAGAAGGATGGGTGTCCGCAAATTGTCGACTCCAGAATATTGACGTACAAAAGAAAGGAAAGTTTGATACTTGAGAATTCCAAAGTCCAGAATTCCAAACAAAATCATAGTCATTCATTTGAAAGAGATCATATCTGATCCACAACTTTGAAAGGGATAGATATGAGTCGTCATATCAGAGGCACCATCAATATCATGAGATTAGCAGTCTCATAACATTGTGGGGATTGGAGATGTGCAAACTTTAAAAATTTGAGGGCAGGCCACAATACAAACCACGGTTTTGAACAAAGGACACGTGGAGGCTCAAGGAGAATTGTGGGCCGAAAGGTAGTTTGGTTTCAAACCGCCTTTGGTTGTGCCCACAATTGTTTGTTTGTGTGAGGTTATCACCCAAGGTCACCTCAAGGAGGGGATTATCAGAAAAGGGGCTAGTGCCCAAACTCAGAGATTCCCCAAGCACAAAGGGAAGCTCGTGGGTACCATTATACCTGCACCCAAAAGTCAAAAGGGTCTGCATTTAATTACAGAGCGAGACCATCAGGGTCTCAGAGAGTCGCTTGGCTTCAAAATTGGAGATTCTTGACCGGGAGGTTGGACCGGTTCACTGAATTTCCAAATTAGAAACCATGAATAGAGAATATGTCCTTTAAGAAAATAGAAAATCTGTATGCCCCATCGTGGGTGTGTTACACATGCACAACCATTCTTATGTCACAGACCAATTCTATTTTCCATGTGCGCACAAACTGATTCCTCATGCGCACAAGAGAATCCAACCTCATGTGCACATAGAGTATTTCCCTACGTGCACGGTCATTCTAACTTCGCCTCAGAGACTCATGACCATTATCATAAGGTTAACTTAACAAGAAAAACTAACAACAACTTTCATACTCATCCAGGACTACAAATATTGAGTATCAACACCACACTTACATGTGCAATAAACAATATACATAATAACAACAATCACTTATATGCAACAACATACAATAAGTAAACCCTTATTAAACATAGATAATTAAGCACATAGTAAATGATACATGAACATAAAGACACTTATGTTTTATGAAAAGTCACCAACTATGTACAAAACTCAGATGTTCCTCCCAGCCATAGACTATGTTTCTCATATACTTTCATAAACAAGCCACCCCCGAGCTAGCGATTAACTCCACCAGGGAAAAATGGTTCCTAATACCAAGATAAGGTCTGATAATTAACATAATTTTTCATTTCATGCCCTAGGGTACCATTGTTGCAACTATACTATAGTCTCTCATTCCCCACATGCCTATTCCACCCAAGGAAGTGTTTCCACCCAAGGAAGTGTGCCCCTTCTCTGCTCAACAGTCCCTCGGCTTCCCCACTTTCCTTCCAAGGTTCTAGCAATAGGCCAAACAAGAAGTCTCATATCCATGCAACTAATTCCCAATGCACCAGGGAAAAATTCCCTGCAAAACTCTAACCTGGAGAGAATGTTGAAGGGCCTGACTACTCGCCTCTTCAATAAAAAATATTCCACCTAGAGAGAATGTTCACAATCCCTCCATCCCTCATGTTTGACAAAAAATATGTCACTTAGAGAGAATTCTCATGGGCTTGACATTCCTCCTCTTCGACAACAAAATACTCTAGTTACAATACAAAAAAACCCATTTACATTCTTTGCTCTAAAGATAAGGTAATAGTCGTCCTTTTTCAGATGGTTCGACCCCTTCTCCATATGAGAAATTAATGACTCCCTAAAAAGAATCCCCCAAATTACACTAAAGCCAATAATATATATTGCATGCCTTAAACTGGACACTTCTCACCTTTAGAACTAGCTTTATCCACTTGATGACTCATTCCCATCCCTCAGGAACTTAGGATAAATAAATATCCATAAATTATACTTTTTGAAAATATTAACAAAATACTCTCTAGGACTTATGTAACATCCCCAGCCACCAACAGTGATCAGGGGATCAAATTTTGCTCAATTTTCAAAGTTCTCAGAATGCAATGAAAACATTTCCATTGCGTCCGTCTCGTCTTCTTGATTCCAGCGGTATATTTACTTTCTCAAATGGAGTTCGTATGAAGGAGATATCGCGATCTGTCCGCCAAGACAAACAGGCAAAATTTTTGGATGCTGACTGTACCTGTCCGTATAGTCCATACAGTCTGTAAGGTGACGTGGCAGGACCGTATAGGTTATATGGTGATGATGTGGCAATTATTTATTGGTTGGTTGTTGGCATATTGGATGGTGACACATGTCCGGTTGGTGGCGAATAATATGAGGACACGTGGCCCAATCCATGGGCGCCACGTGTTCCCTTCATTTTTGTTCATTTGGTTATATAAAATTGTATTGGGAGTCCACGGGGTTCGACCCCCGGACCTCCCCCCACACTAAAGACTTCATAACTCTCTGCTAACCAAAGTACCGCCATTTGTTTCTTGTTTACTATGCCATAAAACATATATTTAAGTTTGAATGTATTGACAAACGGAAAGGGGGGCGGGCCAGGGCTTAGCCCCGACCCGTGGACGCATTGTATTACATATGACCCAACATATATGTATTGGCCTGACCATTGGCGTGTGTGCATTACATTGCATTGCATTGTATTGCAATGTATTGCAATATATTGCAATGTATATATATATATATAACCGTGTGTTGGCGCGGGGTTTGAAACCATGACCCGTGTGTTAAGTATTGGCACGGGGTTTGAAACCACGACCCGTGTGTTAAGTGTTGGCGCGGGGCCCAAACAGAAGTTGCACGGTTTTCAAACGGTTTAACCACCTTTTTGCCCAGCGCGAGGTCACATGGCCATATGCCTAGTTGCCGAGGCGATTAGGGGCTGGAGGCACCTTAACCGTCCTACAGTTGCGCCCGGTGCTGGGTTTTTACGCTTAAAAGAGCGTGTGAGCTAGGTTCACTCAAGGGTGTTGCAAATTGTAGAACCAAAGACAACAAGATTGAAGAGGGAGACTTCCAGGAGGCCTAACTTCTTCATTTTTCGACCGATTGAGGTGCCGAAAGAGCCCAGACAAGGGTTTTGGGACGCTGGGAAGCCATTGGA
>JZKD02S2141832.1:0-27207 GCA_000966675.3 Picea glauca
CACTATGGTAGTTAGATATAATAAATGGGTATTTAGATATAATAAATGTAAGATGACTTCTTAGAAGGTTCTACTTCTAGAAGATTCCTCCTCTAGAATGTTCTTAGGTGATGGTGACACTATATAAAGGGGTTCAAGAAATGTAATGGGATATGAAGATAAGTATTGTATTTGGAGCTGAAGCTCATTAGCAGGTTTCCCCCTCAAAGAGGCAAGTGAACAAGAGAGGATCCCTTCCATAATAAGATCCATTTTATGGTGTTGCCCTACCTCAAGGGTTTTGATATAATAAAGTGGTGGTTTTCTATATGGTTTCATATATATTGTGTGGTGATTGTATTCATATATATTTGGTACTATTGTGGTATTTTGTATTCAAGTATTTGGTACTTAACAATTGATCATCTCGGAAACACGACCCATCAAAATTCATCATTAGAGATCATTGAGAATGAGACTTTCAGTGAATAAGAGTCGTTCGCTTTCCAAAGCACAGTCTTTGACAAGGAGTCTAAGAAATCAATTATTGAAAAAGGTGATATGAAAAATAAGAAAGGAAAATATCATTCAGAGGTTGACCTAAAGGATTTTCGGCCTTCCCAAATTTCCATAATTCACAAAGAAACCAAAGATGCTTTGGATGACTTCATTGGTGGTTTAGAATAAGAAAACATGAATTTGAAAGAAAGGATCAAGGAACTGGAAGACGCTTTAATGCCTCTTCCACTTCTTGTCAGTCCGTTATCAATAGTTAGACCCACCACACCCGTTGTTAAATTAAAATGATCTTCAATCCTACTTACATCAGCTAGAAGCTATGTGGAAAGAAATATTAAGAAAATATTGGAATTGAACACAAAGGCATGGGAAGTTTTGAAAAACATTGTTTCTTTTGGTTCAAGGGTGCATGCCTTCCATGAATATTTGCAAGTCGACCTAAAAAATGAAGAAGGTTTTTACCTTGATGTTGTACTACCCTTTTGAAACAAGGTCTCCAACATGACATAACTAAGGATAAGAGAGGAGGAATGGGGTGGCCATGTTGAGTGAGAACGGTGCCCACAACATAGTCTGAAGCATATATATCTATCTCAAAGCGATGTTGCAGGTCTGGTAATGAAAGTACTAGGGATGAGCATAAACGTTGCTTCAAGTCATTGAAAGATTGTTGTTAGGACATGCCCCACACAAATGTTTCCTTACCACCACCCCTGGTTACTTGGCTGAGGGCCCATGCGATATGAGAGAATCCCAACACGAACCTGTGATAGAAATTGGTGAGGCCCAAGAAGCTCTGAAGCTCAGTGAGTGTGGTTGGCGCTGGTCAGTCATGGATGACTTGGATCTTGGATGGATCCACATGCACACCATGCTCATCAATTGTATAGCCTAAGTAATGGACCCTGTCCACGTCGAAGGAGAATTTTTTCAAGTTTTCATATAGTTTGTGCTGCCATAGGGTGTGTAGAACCTGTTGAATATGATACAAGTGTTCGTCCCAAGTCTTGTTTTATATGAGGATTTCATCCAGGTAAACCACTACAAAATTACTGGTGAAAGGTCGTAGGATATATTCCATCATCCTCATAAAAGTTGCTGGAGAATTTGTCAAACCAAAGGGCATGACCAACCATCCAAAAAGACCTTCTTTTGACTTGAAGGCGGTCTTCCATACATATGTCCGTTCTATTGGGACCTAGTGGTAGCTAGATTTCAGATCAATCTTACTGAAGTATTTGGCCCCCGTGAGCTGATCAAGGAGGTCGTCGATTCGGGGAATCGGGTACCGGTTCTGGAATGTGATTTTATTCAGGGCATGGTAATCAAGGCAAAGTTGTCAGGTTTCGTATTTCTTCTACACCCATATGATTGGGCTCCCACAAAACGATGAGTTGGGACGCATGTTCCCTTTATGGAGCATTTTTTAGATCTGCCTCTTGATATCCTTGTTTTCTAACAGAGAGTGGCGGTAGACCGACCCATTGGGTAGTGGTGCACCTGGGGTCATATCAAAGGTATGCTTGACCTGGCAATGCAGAGGTACCCCGGTAGGAGAGGAGAATATATCTGAGTATTCTTCAACGACCTTAGCCACTTGATTTTTTTGTGTGGATAGATCGGTCATGGAGGCCCTGGATGTGGCTACGATATTTCATTTACTCTGAGAGAGAATCACGAAGAAGACAAATTTCCCACTCTGAGAGATGAACTTCCTGCATTTCTTAGCATAGATCAAGGAAATAACACTAGGAGAGACTGCCTCAGGCATCATGTACAATTTCCTGTTCAAAGTAATAATAACACTACGAGGCCTAGACTCATATACAACATGACGTTTCGATAAATAAGGTTGGCCCAAAATAACATTACAAACTTTGAGAGGATAAAAATCACACAATACCTTGTCTTTGAAGGGCTTGATGTCATACGAAATTCGACACTATTGGCTGACGTGAATATCGCTTCCTTGGTGGACCCATCCAATGGCGTAGGGATGTGGGTGCGACGTTTTCGGTAGGGCCAACTGCTTGATGAACTCTGCTGAGATGAGGTTATTTTTTCTACTTCTATTAATGATGAAGTGTAGTAGGGTGTCTTTTACCCACATCTATGAATGGAAAATGCGCTTGCCTTCTTCTGGCTCGTCTGGTTCACCAGGGTGGAGCTTGGTGGTAGCAACGGTGGCATTGGGTTTCGCGTCAATGATCCGTCTTCCCCTTTCTAGTTCTGAATCAAAGTCAGGACCCACATCTGATTCAAAGGCTTTCACTTCAGCCACCAACAACTGCTTTGAGAGGCAATCAACAATGTTATTTGAAGGGATCTTATGGAAGTCACACCACTTCCCTATATCCTTCTTTGTATTTATAGTGTCCTTCTTTGCTTGCGGCTTGGACTGGTTGTCCTGATACTGTCCATATTTTATCTGTCCTTTGTTCTGTAGGTTGGGGCCACCCTTTCCTAGTTTCTGCCGCGAGGGGTTTCCAGGCCCAAATTGTCGTGTCTTTTGTTTGAGCTTCTACTCGATTTTGACAGCATAATGATAGGTCGCGCCCAAGGACGAGATGTCCAAAAATTCCATTTTGGTATGTATGTATCTATGTAGATCACCATGATACTTGAGCACCATATGTCACACTGAATATTTGATACCCATCTTGGTGCACAGGGTATGGAAGATATTTGTGAAATCTGGCACCACTTGGTCTCTTTCTTGCCGCAGTGTCATCCATTTTGTATACAATTTGTCATAACTTTAGACAGGGTAGTATTGTTCCTTAATAGAATCCCTGAAGGATTCCTAGGTGTCCGAGACTGTAAATAATGAGGGTTCCTTTGTTTCCTTTTGCTCACAGAAAGTTTCCCACCAATCTTTGACATGGGGAATGACTTTGAGGAGCGCAAAAGTAATTTTTTCTCTATTTGAAAAGTAATAGACAGAAAAATACCCTTCTAGTAGATTCAACCACTTTTCTACAACATCTGTGTCTATCTGACCTTCAAATATACGAATATCGAAGTTGATTTGTACCTTGAAGGGGGAAACACCTCCGCTTGAGGAAGATGCATCGCTTGTTGGTAGCCGCCGAAGGATTTTCGTGAAACTATCCATCATCTCATTCCTTTGTTGTATGAGGGATTCCTCAAGAAACATTTTGAAAGGATCTCATGTCCCACCATATTTCTTTTATCCTTCCATGAGAGGTCATTTTGGTGTGCGAGAGATTTTTTCCTCAAGAGAAGCAAGCTTGAGACCCAATTCTTTGTACCCTGACCTCGTTGGGGACTTGCATTAAGAGGTCAAGGAGCAGACCTCTCTGATACCACCGATCCAGATTTTATGAGCAGAACAAAATGAATACATATTATTAAAATATGCTTAACATATAATAACAAAGATACAATACATTTGGTTTTCTATTCCATAAGGAAATAAGCTAAAACTGTAAAATGCAATAAAAAACAAGCTTATTGAAATGGTGGTGGCTTATCTCTGAGAAGAGGTGTGATGGTTGCGCTCATTTGCAAGAATATTATTACAATGAGGCTATGAGGGCCTTTTTACAATAAACATGAATGTAAAAAACCCTAGACATCCAAAAACCTAACCCTAGGAGATGAAGCGCCAAAAGTCATGTGGGCCCCATTTGGGTAAGTCAGTACATAAACTTCCCAGGGTCATAACATTTACATATGATCTTTTTTTTAGGCACACGATAGACCATTGGAAAGGTATATCCGAGGAATGCAATTTTTTTTTCATTTTTTTACAATCTACGCATTCTGAAAGGAAAATATTTAAATTTTTCATAATATCGTTCAAGCATGTAGCCAAGCTATATCAAAGAGGGAATAACCATTCAAAAGGATCATGGAGATAGACCTATATGGAAGCACTAGAAAAGCACAATACCCCAAATTAATCCTCAACTCGATTTTCCTAACAAAGCAACAATTTGATGAACAAGTTGAGATTTTTAAATGGTTATCGGTTGAAACGTTTTATGGAATACTTGAATAAAATGAAGACGACATATACAATTGGCTAGTGGACTAATCTATGAAGAAACAAGATATTGAAGAAGAATTACATGGCATTTCCCTTGATTTATGAGACTTGGAGGGCGAGTTGTTCAACATCAAAATATGGCATGAGATCAACGTGGCACCAATGAAAAATTATATTGAAGAATGGTTCAAGAAAGCAATTGAAAAATTGAACAACGAGGGGAAAGAAACAATTGAGACGGTTCCTATAACTGTTAATGAAGACAATAAAGGACATAAACAAGTAAGTAAATACATGAGATTCCATCATAGTACTTTTACTTTGATCACATCTTTCTTTCTTTACCAGTTCCTTCATCCAGTTACTCCACTTCTTTGACTAGAAAGGTTTAACCAAAGTCTGATAACTTATCTTTTCTTATTTCTAGGTCTTATTGTTGTTTTACCACCCATCATCCTCCTTATACAATATGAATTCTTATGTATATTTGTTTTATGTTCCACGGGAGCCCCAATCCCATTCCTTGTGAAAAACACTTTTTAAATTTCGAAGAATATGTAACAAACTATATATTTTTAGAAATTTCAAGAGAGCTACTTCGGGATCTGTTTCGACTGTTCTTTGTAACTCTGAGTTTTGAGTATAAATTATTTGATATTTATCTATCATTATATTTATTTGAGTTTCCCATGTTTCCACTCTGTTAAAGTTCTCTTATGCATGTGAAACATCTTCTTTTTTATTGTATGTGATCAGAAATATCTCTTTTAACTATGATGGATGTGAGGAAATTTTGCTTATCTATTTTAAATGTGTGAAGTGTGTGGTTCCTGGTCATTTCTTAGGAACTTTCTATAAATATAAAACAAAAAATTTTACTTTTATTTTTCTTGCAATATTTATATTTCTTTGATTACCACAACATACTTTTGCAAAGTCTAGGAGTATCACCTATATAAAAACGTAGGGGGATTTACATCCTCGCGAGGTTTCCATTTCGGTCCTAACGGATTCAAGCGTCAACAATCAAGAAATGGTGTCTAGAAGATTTAAAGTTGGAAATCCATTCATTTTCTTGAACTAATTCAATTGGGATCCTCCAGAACATTGGTTGTATTCTGCTGCATATCTTCCAATAACATGGAAAATACTGCGTTGTTCACTTGTTGGTTCTTATTGTATTTTGCCTACCATAAGGTTTCATACCGTGCTGCACAACTTTTCCCTCTTTTGTCTAGAAAGGATGAAAATTTTGGTTCTTTCTAGCCTATTAAAGCTATCAGTATTAATAACCAAGAATAATGGAATTTTGTCCCATTATCTTGTGCATCACTGCCATCTATTAGAAATTGATTCAATAAATATGGTGCCTAAATGAATACTATGCCCTTTGCACACTGTGCAACTACTGCTATAACTCCTGGTGGGGCATCTTCCTTTCTACACTTCCTTAAAAGTTTGCAAGCCATAAAATTTGTGGCAAACTTCATTGTAGAGTCGTTGATGTCCTTTATGATTATTCCCTTGGTTCCCCTATTTTTCCCGAGCTATGCTTTAACTTCTTTTACAATTTCTTTCTCTCTTTCATTGTTCTCTAAGTATCCTTTTGGTTTTACATTGCTGGTAGACAACCATGTAATCTTGGATATGAGATCGACATCTATAGGGACTGGCCTGTCCATCCACATGATACCTCCATGTACCCTGGCCAACAATTTCTTCACACAGAGGCCTACATTTTTACTACGCCCGAAATGCGGTATGTCCAATATATTTATAATTCTTGAGTTGTATAACCCTGTGATCCACTGCACGAGATCCAAAATGAGTTTCCCTAAGGGTCCTATGTCCCCCCTATTGTCTAAGTAGACTTCCTGTGCAAGTTTAGGAAACTTCATTTCATCTGTCACATCATGATCTACATATTTTAACTTTAGTACCTTCCCTAACATATCTTCAACTGTAACTACAATGTCTGGGAGATAAGGTAAAGTTATTTGTACTACACCTGGTGCTTTCCTCTTCTATCCTGTAACTGGGTTTTATTCTGCAGCTTCATCCTTGGCTTCTTCTTCTTCTTATTCTCCCTCTATCTCTTGCTGGTCGATGATATCTTCGACCAATACTTCCTCTGTGATGAATTTATGCTTTTGTTTCTCCATTTTCTCCACTTCTGCAGGGATTTCATAATTAGGGTTTGTCCCACCATTAGGGTTTTTCGCATTCTGAATCGCTTGCACATGTTCTTTGGTTGATATTTCTTCTTCTATCTTATTTGGATTGATATATTTGGTCTCTGATGTCATAACATATTCTATCTCCACAAAACTCTCTGATTCTTCCATTCTTTCCTTCTTCCTTTCGGACTGTCGGGTCACTCTTACAAATCATTTGGGAGTGCCAACCTTTGGGGGTGCCATATTATTTGCCTTGCACATGAATGCCTTTCTTTATTTCTTAATCACCCTTTTTTCACAATCTCAAGTGATCTATTGCTAAAAAATCACTAGGTGTCAAACTCTTCCTATATTTCCCTTTTTATAAACCCTATCATTAATATTCTGACACGTTCTTCCTTTTCCATTCACTTATTTTTTGCTTTTACGATTATTTCTTCATTCCATCGCTCGATGTATAATTTTCCTGTGTGTAGTATTCTGAATTATGTCACATCGACTTTCTTTCTGCTACACACTATCATTCCCAAGCATCACTTATTCCTCTAAGTACTTTTTTTCTTTTTCTTCATTTTTTCTACTTTTCTCTTCCTTTTTCTTTTTTTAATTCTTACTATTTACAATTTGTACAAGTCTACTTGTTGCACTGCAACTACCAAGAGTTAGTAGGTTGTCTGTCCCTATACAGTTTTAGTCGAATACCATTCACCCTTCCTTGAACTTCCTTACCTACTAAGTCTTGCAGCTGTACAACACCTCCAACTGTGACATACTTTATCTGATATAACACTAGCCAATGCATTTTGAGCTTCCCTAGGTGCTGCAAATACTTACTGTCATAGAGGAGAACCATATATCCTTCTACAAACATCTTCTTCTTGATATGTTTTTCATTCCATGCTTTATCTTTTGATTTCTATACCTCCTGATGAAAACCAGTTATGATTATATCCTCTTGCAATTCCACCAGTTGAGCCAATATTTCCTGTGTTGCGCCCCTTTCTGTCATCTCTGTAATTGATGCAATGAACAAACTTGGTATCAAATAATCTAAGGTAAGTACTGCCTCCTGTCCATATACCAATCTAAAGGGTGTCTTCCCTATTATATTCTTACACATAGTTCTATAAGCCCAAAGTATTGTTGGTACCTTCAAATCCCAATCATCTTTTTTTACATTACAAATATTTGTCAAAGCATTCTCCAAAACATTATTGAAGGATTCCACTATTGCATTTGATTGAGGGTGATAATAAGTACACTTTTTGTGGTATATCTTAAATTATTCAAGCATTGCCTCAATTGCATTGTTGATGAAGTGATTCCCCTGATCACTCATCATATTCTTGGACATCCAAACCTTGTTACTATATTTTAAAATAAAAAGTGCATTGTAGTCTGTGCACTGCAATCCTTCACTGGTGCTTCCTCAACCCATTTGGTCAAGTATTTTGTCGCTTTAATAATATATCTTGCTCGTGATATTCTTGTTGGTGGATTGATTGGACCTACAAAATATATTTCCCATTTATCAAACACTTGTAAAGTAACTTGTGGTTTCAGTAGCATCTCATCCCTCCTGGATGGATTCCCAAATATTTAACAAACATCACACTTCTGAGAGTATTCCTTTGAATCCTTGGTACTATTGGCCACCATAATCCTACATGCAATACCTTCTGTTCCATAGGCTTCCCTGCATAGTGTCCTCCTGAAATTACTTCATGTGCCTCTGCCAAAATAATGGGTCTTTCATGCTCCATCACACATCTACTCAAGATGTTATCTTCTCCAAGTTTGTATAAATGACTTGCAATCAACTGATAATATGCATCTCCAACCACAAATTTTTTCTTCTGCGTAGTATTAAATTCTGTTGGTGCAAATCATGTACTCAAAACTCAATAATGTCAGCAAAATATTCATCTGTTATATGTGCTGAAAACAATTGTGCATCGAGAAACTTGTCTTCCAAGTTACTTGGCTATTCTCCATTTGTTATCCTGGATAAGTGATCTGGTTCTGCATTCAATCTTCCAAGATTCACCACAACTTCAAAGTCAATTTTCTGAAATAATAATATCCATCTGCACATCCTTTCCCCCAACACTAGCTTATTAACGAAGTATCTCATAGCTGAATGATATGTAAATATCTTAAAGTGTTTTCCCAACAAGTAATGTTTCTATTTTTGCAAATCATACACCATAGATAGGCCTTCTCTTTCTGTAGTATTGTAGTTATGCTATGAATCTAACAACTTCCTTCTTGCAAAACAAATAGGGTGTAATACCCTGGTTTTGGGCCCTGTATTAAATAATGCATTTTGTTAATTTATGAAAGGCCAGAGTTCCCAAACAATTAAAAGAGGCTAGTGTGCCTAGGAAATGTAATGTTTTGATCATTATTAATAATAAATAAATCACTAGCTACTAGACGAACAAGGAAAAGAGTTATAGGGGGATATGATTCCACAAGAGAGGGGGATTGAGGGGATAAGCATTTATTTTATATTTTATTTACCCATAATTTTTTTAATGGAGAAGAGTGGTTATATGAGCTTCTTGGGGAAGGCCATGTGGTGGTTGTTTTGCAAGTAAATATATAAACCCATCTTGTGAGATGTTTGGGGTTTCTTCTTCACTCACTCACTCATTGTTCATTCTTCATACCTTTCATTATGTTCTCTCTCCATTCATTCTTTCACCAACTTGTCATTCTTAATTTGTGTTTTTGGCTTGGGAAATAAAAATGAGTTGTTGGAGAGGAGCCATGGTTTTGTTGGCTGTAATGACGATTGGTGTATTCCATCAATGAATTAATGCCTGCATGTATGATATGAATTGACATGTGTTAAGTTTTTCCCACAACTATGAATACTGAGAGTCCTAGCATTGAGATTCTTGACCAGATGTGCTGGAGCCCTAGAAGGAGGTGGACAACCCGATGGACTGTGTCATAGAGAGGGGGGTCCATTCTCTTTGGTTTTCCAGGATTGGTAGAAGAGAGATGTTGTACTTTGGAATTCTGTGTGTGCTGAAAATCCCATGAGAGATCGAGTGTTGACTGGTTTGGGAATATGAGTGACACTATGGAACTGTCCTTATGGATTCATAGCCCTGGCTCGGGGGTGACATTGTTGTTGATACTTGGAACAACAATGTATACGGTTAGGTGGAACGTCCTTGGTCTGCAACTAGTTGGTGGTTCATTTCATTAAAGATAAGTGCTCTCTGTCATGGTTTTATTTACCTGTGTATTTATTCTATTGTGTATTTATTTATATATGAAATTTGTATCTATAATATGCATGCTTGCTGGTTATTTTTGTTCATGACATATGTCTCATTTATTTATGTTGTAGCATGAATATTTAAACCAACATGTGAATATTTAATACCTCTTTATTAATTAGAAATTTATTTGAATTCAAAATTAGTTCATAAGTGAGTTTTGAGGTAGTGTGCCTAGCCTGTGGGTGGATGGGTATGTTACCGCTTGAAGTAGCATAGCCCGACCTAGGGGTGGCTGGGTATGTTACCTATTGGTATCCTATCTTCAAGTTGAAACACCGGACCGGTATGGGCTGGAACTATGGATAGGGTATTATGGTTAAAAATTGATATGTCCTTGCAATTTTAAAGCTGAGGAGAGATAGCGTTGCAGAGATTTCACATAAGACATAGAATCATGCAAAAAATGATCCTTTGTAAAGGATCGTAGAATCATTTCCATGCATTTTGGATTTTGGGAGTGACCACAACCATTGATCGAAGCTAAGCCCAATATGGAAAACTCTAGAATTCGCCGCTTTGACGATTATTGGAGACAAGGAAGAAGCGTGAAAAGGACGAAGTCACGAAGTCCCACCGAACATATGATATGATAGGAAAATTGGGTGAAAACTTATCCATTGATAGTGGTAATCTGATGTTGACCCTCTGGATGTAAGAAGTTTGAGCCTCTAGAAATCCCATTGAAGTCCCGCCAACCATCCGATCTGATAGGAATTTGGGAGTAATGCGAGGCATAGATATGGAGTGGATGGATAGATAAGTTTCATGACTTCAGAACTTCACACTTCGATGATTACTAGAGAATGGGAAAATCCCTGAAGTGTCAAAACCTCGAAGTGTCGAAATTGCTAAGTGTTGAAACCACAAAGTGCAAAGCCACAATCCATGAAATCACGCAGGCTATTAGATATGGAGCGAAGGAATGTAGATCATATGTTTGATTGATGACGTGTTGTAGGACACGTGGTAGGAGTGCCACGTGGGGACACATTTCACCCAGATTCAATACCTTTTATATGCCCAACCTGTTCATTTTTTAGTGACATGTGGCACACATTCCATGGGTCAACGTCACCATAGGTGACATTAGCATGCCATGTCATCTCCAGGATTATGGCCTCCAATGGTGTCCAATGTATCTACCAGTGAAAGTGCCGAAGATCGAAGTTGCGAATTCACATAGACCGTCGATATAATATCCCTTCAGGACCCTTCTTAACTGTTAGATCAAGCAGTGGATGGATGACGTAATTTGTTCGATAGGTATCACTCTGGTGGAGTTGAACGAATCAGGAGTTGAAATTTCCTGGAGTCTTGGAGCACTGAAGTATCAAATTGATTAAGGACCATCCATCCGAACACTTGATTAATTATTAGTCTTCATATTAATATAGTGGAAGGATAATGTAAATAGAGGGGGTTAATCGATGGTAAGTGGACATCATTACTTTATGACCGCTTCAGCAGGTCTAACTCTGGAGGAGTTGAGGAAATATTAAGTGGTAATGTACCAGAGTCCCGGAGTAGATAATTCACATGGGTCATTAATACAATACCCTCCAACATTCCTTGTGACCATCCGATTAAACAGTGGAAGGATAGGGTAAGTGCTTCGATGGGTAAAACTATGAGGGAGTTGAACGAATTGTTAATTTTAATGTCCCAGAGTCTCGGAGCACCGAAGTATCGAACTAACTAAGGATTGTCCATCCCAACACCTCATTAAATAGCAGTCGTTGATCCCATTGAAGCCTACATATGGGGTGGGATCATCCAGCTAATGGGAGATATGCTAGTGGAGTTAATAGAAGGATTTCGACAAAGTTTACTCTGTGAGAATTTGGAAGATTGAAAAAGGGAGAATAGATGAAGGCTGAAGTCCAGAGAACTTTGTCCCAGCGCTGGTCTCATGATCAGGTAAAGGGGTGTATTAGATATGCGAAGGGCCTAGAAGTACCCAAGCCCTCAGACATTGTGTTTGAACAAGCTCCTGTGTAGAAGAATACAGAGGAAGGCACTAAAGAGTGAATAAGCTTGTGGTTTTGAGCCATGGTCACATGGAAAGTGGTTTGAAGGAAGTGCCTGTGAATAATTTGAATTATGTACTAGTTAAAGGAATTGTGGTATATTTCGACAATATTCTGTTGCAAAACAAAAGAAAAGGGGATGAAAGTGATTTTTCGGGAAGCCATAACTTTCAACTCATATATTGAATCGGGGAAAGATTATTGTCATTGGGAAAGATGATTCAGAGAATAATAACATGGAATTGTTATAATATGGAGAATGATAATATATTTCTTCATGAATTGAGAAGAAAAAGGACATGTAGCAATGTTTAACAATTTTTTTTTTTATAATATGCATAATCCTAAAAAAATGGTTGCTTGCACATTTTGCAGAATTAGGGGGTGTAAACATATCAATTTAGTATAAGAATGCATATTAAAGAAATGGAATAAGTAGAGGGATCTTACATCAATGATAAATATGCCAAAGGTTAAAATAGCAGTGTTGGTAACAGAGAGACATAATCCAACGGACACAATGCCAAAGGTGAGAAGGAAACATTAATAGAGACTGTGAGAAGCCTGAAAATAGAAGTGTAGAGTTACAAAGAAGACAATGAAAGATTGATAAGAGAAAAAAATCATATAAATTCTCAAGTGATGCAAATCTTAAATCAGTTGCATATTGCAAACAAAGAATGGATCAAACTCAAAACAAGAGGAAGATGGAATATGTCATAAAAGAAGAGATAAATGCAAAAGATATGGTTATTCAAGAAGTGCTAGAATGACTCATAGAAATCACTCACCTCCCTACTTAGTAAGGAAATTATATGCATATGAAGATTCCATAAGTAGTCCATAGGTGTCTCCTGTTAGGCACCAAAGAAGAAGACACGAATTGGATAGTTTGCAAGGAGAGCTGAGGAAGCTTAAGCCACCATCCTTTGATGGTGAAAGAGAAAGGGAAGATGGTGTTGAACCATGGTTTCTTGGACTTAGGAGGTATTTTCAATTGCATAACTACTCATCAAACCTAGAAGCCATAATTTCCACATACCATTTACATGGGAAATATGCTATGTGGTGGGATCAATTGAAGCAAGTTGAGAACATTAATGAGAGTAGGATCACTTGGAAGCAGTTCAAGAAATATTTTCAGAAGGAGTACCTTTCAGAGAACTTCTATGACAATAAAATGCAGGAGTTATTTGAACTTAGGCTGGAAATCATGACCATGGAAGAGTATGAAAATAAGTTCTTTGGGTTGCTAAAGTATGAAGGGTTTATAAAAGATGGGAAGGTGAAAATACAAAGGTTTTTGAGTGGAATTCCATCCTTTTTTAAAGAGAATATTCAATATGATGAACCCAAGAATTTAACTGAGACCATTAGGAAGGATAAGTACCTGTATGAGAAAGGAAAGGGTAGAGAATCCATGCATTAATATTGGAAGGATAAGAAGAAGGATAAGTATGACCAGAGAAATAAATGATTCAAACCTTCTTTCAATAGAAATAGCCCAAATAAAAAACAACCCGACCAGTATGCTATGGTTGAATCCAAGAGAGAAGACTCCTTGGGAAAAATGGGAATACCACCAATCCAATGTTAGGGATGTAAAGAAGATCACCTGTACAAGGATTTCCTTCATAGAAAGGACAAAGTGAAGACCGTGCACAACATCCAAGAGGCTACAACAATAGAAGACATGGGAAGAATATATGCAACCTTAGATGATCAACAAGCAAAGTACAAATCCAATATGATCGAGGTGGAAGGTAAGATAATTAATCAGTGTGTTGCTATTTTAATTGATTCATGAGCAAGTCATTGTTACATTGATCCTAAAATAGTGGATAGATTACATTTGGAGAAAAGTAAGATTGAAAAATCAAGTTTGGTTGAACTAGCCACTGGAACAGAAAGGAGAATCCATGATATGGTCAGAGGTTGTTCCATAAGTCTTAATGGTGTGAATACTAAGGCCGATCTAAATATTATACCATTGGGGTCTTATGATATTCTAATTGGAATGGATCGGTTGGACAACCATCATGATGTCATAGATTGTCATAACAAGACATTTACATGTCTTGATGAAGAAGGAAAATGGAGCACTATGAAAGGAGTTCCAAGACCCATCTCTATAAGGGATATTTCATCCTTACAACTGAAAATATGTTTCAGAAAAGGATGTCAATTATATGCAGCCCATGTGGAGGACACAAAAAACACAAAGGGGCCAAGCCTTGAAGAATTTTAGGTACTACAATAATTTGAATATGTATTCCAAGAAATACCAGGGTTTCCACCAAAGAGGGAGATAAGTTTCTCTATTGATTTAATGCAAGGAGCTGCCCCAATATCAAAAACACCTTACATAATGAGTACACCAGAATTAAAAGAATTACAAATGCAGTTGGGAGAATTGTTGAAGAAAGGGTACATACATCCAAGTGTTTTACCTTAGGGAGAACCAATACTCTTTGTCAAAAATAAGGATGGAACTTTGAGGCTATGTATTGACTTTCGACAACTGAATAAATCCACTGTAAAGAAAAAGTACCCTCTACCTATAATTGATGACCTATTTGATCAACTAAGAGGGGAAAGGATATTTTCAAAGATAGACTTGAGATTAGGGTACCATCAGCTAAGAATCAAGGAATAAGACATCAATAAGACAACCTTTAGAACCATGTACGGGAATTATGAATTTGTAGTGGTTCCATTTGGACTGTCCAATGCACCGGTTGTATTTATGTGCTTAATGAATGGCATATTCATAAATTATTTGGATAATTTTGTCATAGTATTCCTGGATGACATACTTTTCTATTCTAAGTCAGAGTAAGAGCATGAAAATCACCTAATATTGGTATTACAAGTGCCGAGGGAACATCAGTTGTATGCTAATCTTAGTAAGTGTTTTTTTTACCAAGAACAAATCCATTACTTGGGACACATTATTTTAGAACAAGATATAGCAATAGATCCAAAAATTTTGAAGCCATTAGAGGATGGCCAACACCCAATAATGTTTCAAAAGTTAGATATTTTATGGGATTAGATGGTTACTACAAAAGATTCATAGCAGGGTTCTCTAAGATTTCTCATCCCATCACTTCTTTTCAAAAGAAGGGAATTAAATTTGAATGGACATTTGTGTGTGAAGAGAACTTTAATTTGTTGAAAGAATTACATACTAGTGTATCTATTTTAAAGATTGCTGACCCAAATGAAATTTTTGTGGTATGTACAGGTGCATGCAAGGAAGGAATTGGTGGATTCCTGACTCAAAATGGACATGTCATTGGTTATGAGTCCAGAAATATTAAAGAACATGAGAGGAACTATGCCACACATGACTTGGGACTTGCTGCCATTATTCACACATTGGAGATGTGGAGGAATTATCTCATGAGGAAGAGTTTTGAATTAAGAACATACCACAGTGGTCTAAAATATATTTTTGAACAACAAACTTTGAATGCCAGATAAACGAGATGGCTGGAATTTTTAAGTGAATACGATTTTGATATCAAGCATATCAAAGGAAAAGAAAATAAAGTTGTTGATGCACTTAGTGGAAGAGTACATCTCATGCATGCTACAACCATTAGTATACATCAATCAGATTTAAAGAGAAGAATTTTAGATGTTGTTGTTACAGATCAACATTACCTACATGTAAAAGAAATCTTAAAACAAGAAAATGTACAACACAAAATTAAAGAATATGAGATGAAGGAAAATGGATTACCTATGCATAAAAATAGAATTTATGTTCCTAATTCTAGAGAACTTAGGAATTTGGTAATAAAAGAAATGCATAATTTTCCATATGTCGGACATCCCGGTTACTAGAAAACAATTGCAGTAGTAAGAAGACAATTATTTTGGCTAGGAATGAAAAAATATGTTGTTGATTACATTGGCAGATGTATGGAATGTCAGAGAGCGAAGGATGAGCATAGGCACCTAGTGGGTTTGCTACAACCATTACCAATTCCAGAGAAGAAATGGGAAGTGGTAACCATTGATTTTATAACTAAATTTCCCAGGAAAGAAAGATAACATGATTCAATCATGTTAGTGGTTGATAAATTGACAAAGGATGCTCATTTTGTTCCTGTAAAAACAACTCATACAACAACTAATATTACAGAAATTTATATGAGGGGGATTTATAGGTTGCATGTGATACCTAAGACAATTGTTTCAGACATAGATACAAAGTTTAATTCAAATTTTTGGAGGAGATTGTTTAAAGGATTTGGTACAAATCTGAACTTTATCACAACATACCATCCACAGTCAGATGGGAAGACAAAGAGAGTCAACCAAATAATTGAAGACATGTTGAGAATGTATGTGATGGATAAACCATCTAAGTGGGAGGATTACTTGCACTTGGTTGAGTTTTCCTATAATAATGGGTATCAAGATTCATTGAAAATGAGACCATTTGAAGCTTTGTATGGTAGGAAATGCAATACTCCAGTGAGTTGGGGACAACCTAGCAGACAAAGTGGTACTTCGGCTAGAATTTCTCAAGGATATGGAAGACCAGATGGTTAGAATTAAGAAGAATTCAAAGGCAGCTCAAGATAGACATAAAATTTGCATAGATAAGAACAAGACAACTAGATAATTTAAAGTGGGGGAGCATGTGATTTTAAAAGTGAATCCCAAGAGGATCTCTTTGAAGTTGGATAGTTGTACAAATCTAGAAACTAGATTTTGTAGTCCATTTGAGATATTGGACAAAATAGGGCCAATTGCATACATGATTTCATTTCCTTCTTCCATGAATGTGCATACTGTATTTCATGTCTCTTTGCTAAAAAAATATGTACATGATCCTAACAATGTTATTGATTGACATCTGATTCATGTAGAGACATAGGGAGACTTTCAGGTCAAGCCAATGCGAATAATGGACAAAAAATTCAAAATTCTCTGGAATCGAGTTATAGAGTTGGTAAAAGTCCAGTGGACCTACTATAGTCTTGAAGATGCTACTTGGGAGAATGAATATGCCATGCGGGTAGAGTACCCACAATGTTTTGAATAAATTTTAAAATTTTGATTTATGTTTTGTATATGCACTGAGGATAGTGCCAAAATAAGGGGGAGGGGAATGTAATACCCCAGTTTTGAGCCCCATATTAAATAATATATTTTTTTAATTTATGAAAGGCCAGAGTGCCCAAACGATTAAAAGAGGCCAGTGTGCCTAGAAAATGTAATGTTTTGATCATTATTAATAATAAATACATCACTGGATACTAGATGGATAAGGACAAGAGTTATAGGGGGATATGATTCCACAAGAGAGGGGGATTGAGGGGATAAGTATTTATTTTATATTTTATTTATCCATAATTTTTTTAATGGAGAAGAGTGGTTATATGAGATTCTTGGGGAAGGCCATGTGGTGGTTGTTTTGCAAGTAAATATATAAACCCATCTTATGGGATGTTTGGGGTTTATTGTTTACTCACTCATTCATTGTTCATTGTTCAAACCTTTAATTTTGTTCTCTCTCCATTCATTCTTTCACCCACTCTTCATTCCTCATTCTTGTTTTTGGTTTGGGAAAGAAAAATGAATTTTTGGAGAGGAGCCATGGTTTTTTGGCTATAATGACTGCTGGTGTATTCCAAACATGAATTAATGTTTGCATGTCTAAGATGAATTGGAGTGTGTTAAGTTTTTCCCACAACTACGAATCCTGAGAGTCTCAACATGGAGATTCTTGAACATATGCATTGGAGACCTGGAAGGAGGTGGACAACCTGAGGGACTGTGTGGAAGAGAAGGGGGTCCATTCTCTTGGGTTGTGTAGGCTAGGTAGAAGAGAGCTAGTGTACTTTGGATTTCCATGTGTGCTGAAAAGTATGTGAGAGCTTGAGTGATGAATGGTTTGGGAAGCTGCGTGACACTCTAGAACCATCCTTGTGGATTCATAGCCCTAGCTCGGGGGTGACATTGTTGTTGAGACTTGGAACAATAGTGTGTATGATTGGGTGGAATGTCCTTTGTTTGCAACTAGTTGGTGATTAATTTCATTAAAGATAATTTCTCTCTGTCATGGTTTTATTTACTTGTGTATTTATTCCGCTATGTATTTATTTATCTATGAAATTCGTATCTATAATATGCATGCTTGATGGTTATTGTTTTGCATGACATATGTCTCATTTATTTATGTTTTAGAATGAATCTTGAACTTTGCATGTGAATATTTCATGCCTCTTTATTAATGATAAATTTATCCAAATTATAAATTAGTTCAGAAGTGAGTTTTGAGGTAGCATTCCCATCCCGTGGGTGGCTAGGTATGTTACCGCTTGAAGTAGTGTAGCCTAACCTGGGGGTGGTTGGGTATGTTACATAGGGTGATCTACATCACCTTATCTTGGTTGGGTTAGTACTTCTCCTAATGAAATTGCAGGTGCATCCCCATGCACATGAAATTCCTTTAACCAATCTAGAAAAATCAAAATTGGCACAGTAACCATCTTTTCATTTAAAATATCCAAACTCTTCTGGCATTCATCATTTCACTGGTAGTTAGTATCCTTCTTCAATAACTTCTCCATTGGCACGATGATCTGTGCATATCCCCTTATGAAATTTCTGTAATACCCTATATGGGCCAATATACTCTTCAACTGGTGCACTAACTTTGGTTGTGGTAAGTTAACTATGACAACAATTTTAGCAAGATCAACCAGTAGACCCTGTTTACACACCACATGTCCTAAAAAAATCCCAAAAGGTGCACTGGAAATACATTTCTTAATTTTCAATGATATTTGACAATGTCTACATCTATCCAAAATCAAACTTAATACTTCAACATAATATTTTAACAGACTGAACATTTCCCAATCATCCAAGTAAACCTCCAAAAACTTATGAATAAAGTCCTTAAAAGTTGCTACTACTACCCTTGAAAAAATGGCTGGTGCATTCTTCAATCCAAATGGCATGACTATATAATGAAATGAGCCCCACTCTGTAGCAAATGTTGTCTTATGACTATCTTCTAGTGCAATCCTTATCTGATGATAACTTGAAAATCCATCTGTAAAAGAGTAAGCTTCTTGACCCCCTACATTCTCCAAAACTTCGTCTGTAAATGGGATAGAAAAATGATCATGTAGGCAAGAATCATTCAATTTTCTCAAATGTACACAAATCATGATCCCTCCTTGCTTCTGTTCTTGCACCATCATAGGGTTGAGCCATTCTGACTCTTCTACAGGTTCGATAACACCAACTTATAGCATATTTTTTGATTTTTGTCTTCACTTTCTCTTTGTATATTGGATTCAATATGTAAGGATTCTGTCTGATAGGTATTGATTTTTTCTTTAAAAAGATCTTCATATATCCTAGCTTTCGTGCTAACCCCTTCATCTATGAGAATTTTACTGGAAATAAGTCACTTTACTCATGCAGTAATTCTATAATCCTATCAACTGTCTGATTATCCCAATAATATCCAATACTTGCCATCTTTGGGTTTTCTGCAGTTCCAATATTTATCTTCTTAATCTTTAATGGTGCAACATAATCTTCTGAATCCATCTTAGGACCTTCTACTTCCCTTTCACCTTCCACTTCTAGGATCTATATGTTGCACAAATTATATTTTGCTGGATCTTCTGTTAACAATGTATAAATTGTTTATCTGTCTGCCTAGCCTTTGTATGATATGATGGAATTATTTCAAACTCTAGTTCTTCAAATATCCCAACTCTTACCACTTTTAGCACTATATCAATCTATGGTTTGTCATTCTCAAAGGAAAATGTAACTACAAAGTTCTGATGTATCTCTTCCCAGTTTGTAGTTTTTCTACGCTATTCCTGTTTTGTGTACCAGTTCTTCGGAATGCCTTTTAGTGTGTGAACAAAATCGTGTGGCCATTATTATAGTGGTAATAATCTCCACTGAACCATGTACTTTTCTACTTGTTTTTTAGGTTGTTCAAATCCCTCATATTTATCCTCATATTTATGGTCCTTCTCTGCACCTAATCTGATGCTTAGTAACCTTTTGCACTGAAACCAATTGTTGATCTTTTCCTTGTGTGTACCCCACCATCTTGCAGGTGTATATTTTAAGGCAATATCTAATGCTGGTAATATTTGATTTTCCATAACCTATACCTCATACTTCATTAAAAAGTATTCTAAATCATTCAATCCATAAAAAGTATGAGGTTCTCTTACCTTTGTACCAACCTATCTCAACACACACGTCATTCTAGCACATCACCTGGTAGATAATTCATGTAGTCCCTACTGAAAATTCTCCAGTCCCATGTCAGAGTATGAAGCGCAAGAACTAATACTCCTCTAACTGAGCATGCCATTTTTAGTTGGTTTGATATAATATTCTTTGTGCATGATAGTTCTATATAACTGGTTCACATCTTATGTTAGGATATTATCTGTAGGTTCCACATACTTTCCTCCTTCTAAGATATCTAATGATGCAATAAATCTGTACTCACCTAATTCAAATATAATATTTCTTGTCTTCAAGTTAATAATAGAATGGTTATCAAAGGCCCAATCCAAACCCAACAGTGTTGGATATGGTGAAATATTGTCCACTATGTCCTTGACTTCAAAATCATCCATGGTGCACACACCATCTAAATCTACTGGAATCCCCTTTAACCTCCCAATTGGTACCACTCTATGCTGATTTTACAACTTCAAATTGTGGTTCTCCCATAGCTTCCCAGGTTTTCTTTGGTAGAACATTGACTTCATATCCTAAGTATAGTATAATATCCCCCATATTGAAATATCCTATGTTGGAATTCAATATGAATTCCTTGCTAGTTCTTCTCTTCTTACATACCTAATTTACTCTTTTTACCCCTTCTTCCCCAAGATTACAATTTTCTAACAAATTCTGCAGTACTTGTGAGGAATTTTTATCACTTAGAAATTTGACACAAGCTCCAAAATGGTTTCTTAAGTAAATTAAATTTTCTGAAGAATTCTCTTAATTTCTCTAATCAAATAATGAAGTCATGTCATAGAATGGTATGTCATCTACTAGTTTCATTCCTGAAGTGGATTCAATTTTTTCCTTCAAGATCTCTTATCTAGATTCCTTGAATATCTCTTTCTCTTTGCACACATAAAACTTATGTTCAGGTGTTGTATTCTTCATGACCCACTAATATTGGTCTTGATCCTTCTTGGATGCATCTTCTCCTATATTAGCTCCACCTCTAGTCACTATGTTAATCTTCTTCCCATCTTCTTCTCTTTTTTCCACCCTGATTCATTGTACATTTTGATTAGTCTGGTTCCTCTTGTCCTGTATCTTTATCAAAAGTTTAGGACAATTGATGCAGGCCCCCCTTCCCTCCCGACGATTCTACGACCTCCCAGTTAAGGATCTTCAATATACCCGAGGAGAATTGGCTCTTCGGGGCTTCAATAGACCCTGGAAAAATAACAAACAGGTCCCTTTGATGTTAACTGTAGGTTCAACTACCCGTAACTCTTCTCTCTGACGCTTTTGGAAACACCAATTTGCGAGTACTAGCTCCCGCGCCAGACTCCTTCTCCAATGTGACCATGAATATGACTGTGAGCCATATCTCTTTGTAACTCTAGTTTCGACAATATTGCAACCTCACGAAGACTACACTATCTTCACACAACTCTGAACTCTATCTCCCAAACTCTCTCATTCGCTGCCACGTGTCTCCTAATAACCAACGACTAGGATTCGCTTCATGAATTCACGACTTCGACTATCCCTGCTCTTACCACACTTCAAACACTTCGAACCATGAAGTGTTGAAAGGATTCCATGGCTAATATTTCATGCAAATCACCCAGATGTGACTGTCTGGAGTGATTCCGCTCCCTCCTAGACGGATCTTTCTCGTTAATTTTGTGAAACCTTTAAGGGACTCCTCCCTATTGAATATTTTCCCCTCTATCTCTCATGAGCTTGTTCTTCTTTCGAAATATTTCTCGTCAGAAAACTTTCTTCAACACTTAATCGAATTTTTCCCTGTGCAGGCCTTGCAACATGTTTTCCTCCACAACTTGGCTTCTTGGGGATGACTGCGCACGCCTTGCAAAAATTCTTCACACTCTTCTGCAAAAACACTTACTCTAATCCTCCTGATATTGTGAGTCAAAAGACTCGGTCACACATTCCTTGCAGACAATATGCACTCTCTGCATACAAAGCTTCACTCTGAACTCCCCAGAATGACTCCTTCGATATTTAGCCAAATATTGACCCTGCTCACATCGTGCGGGAAACTTCCTTCAACTCAACTCTTTAAGGGAGACTGCGCACTCCTTGCAGCAATTCTCACATGCTCAATTTTTCCTCCTGAACAATATGGGTCTGAGTAAGTTTCTTCCTACACATGCCTTCAACTATATATCTTGAATTTCTAAGTCAAAACAGACTTGGTCATGCACACCTTGCGGATGCTTATGCACTCCTTGCACACATAAGTTTCACGTTATCTCTTTTGAGATTATGATTCGAAATAGACTCTGTCAACACACACCTTGAGGACACTATGCACACCTTGCACTTGGTCGTATAAGAGAAACAATTGAAACTTATCTAATATCTCACAGATTCATACATTCAATCATGTAAATGCATTCATAACATAAACACAAGAAATAACAGAGAATTGAAATGAACAAAAAGCCTACCATTCATTCATTTAGATAGACACAACAACACCAAACATTTGGGATAATACTCCTTTGTTATATTCATTCAACTTTTATGTACATGGGTTCATACAATTCTCTTCAACAACAACTATCAACTACAATAGAAACAACCCCTACAATAGTTTCCAACAACATCTATTTCATTAACAACCTCATTTGGGAAACAATACATTTATTTATACAACACAAGCTTGTTGAGATTTCCCTCCAAGCTACCTTAGTGCTATCCTATTGAATTAAAAACTACAACTACTAAGGATTTATTACAATAAATGTTTGTGATAGATAGATAAGATTAAACACATCAAATTTGTACTGCAAGCAACTTCATTAAATAAAATACATCCTCCAATGATCTCACGTGATCATCTAGCTCTAAAACATTAAATATGTTCATAAATTTCAATCCTTTCAATATATATGCGTGATACACCTCCTTTAATTCAAAACTATCACTTCAAAATGCGTACTAGTGCGTTGATTTGTCTCCAATTTTTTCTTTGCTACTGATGCTACTGCATCAACAATCCTTTGTTTCATGGTCTTCTGCGCGACAATACATACATGTCGCAGGTGCCTCAGGGAAGTCCCTTGCATAGTGCCCTAGTTTCTAACAGTTATGACACACTACTGGTCCTCGACCTCCTCCAAAGCCTCTTCCTCCATGACCTCCTCCTTTGAAGCCTCCTCTATTTCCCTGGTTATATCCGCATGGTGTGTTATACTGGGGTCCTTGATTATACTACGAATGGACATTATTGTACTTTTGTGGTGTTGCACACTGATGTGTAAGACTATACTGTTGTTTCCCTTGAAATTTTTGCCCATTATACTATGGTTGTGCTGCAAACTGATGCGTGAGATTATATCATGGCTGGTGCATGTTTTTATATAGTGGTTGTTGCACAGATTATCCTGTTACATGTTCAACTTGTACCCTGCATGTATCTTCAAATCCTTTATTTCATCATCTCCAAGGTTCTACAGTCCTTGTCTTCATCTCCAACCAACTTACAAAAGTTACAAAATTTACTCTTCAGTACTTTCTCGTACTTCTGCATTAGGGGGAAGTGATAGGGATCATGCCCATGTGTTTTGAAAATCTCACACCACGGTCTTCCTAAAGCTAAAGGGTTTGTCATATCCACTCCAATATACTGTGAAAATAATGGACACTCATTCTTGTGATGGCCTTCTATCCTGCATATTATGCACCAAACACCTTCTCTTTTCTCCTTTCCTTTATTCAGATTCAACTGGAATGTTAATTTATTCAAATATTTCTTCAACTCTTCCACAACTAGATTTGTATTCTTGTATTGGTTTTTCTCTAGCTGTAAAGTAGCTTGCAAGGCCTCACCCTAACTTTAGATTTTTTGTTGTCTAAAAGGATACTTCAAGTGTGGCAACAAAGAATTAACAAACAAGTGTATATGTTGTGTATCAATAATAATTTACTTTAACTTACCTTTTATCCTCTTGAATTTATGGTCCACTTCTAAGACTGATTCTCCTAGTTTCTTTTTGATCTCTATCATTTCATTCATAAACTGGTCATTTGAACTTGGGTTCTAAAATTCATTTATTAACTACCTCTTTACATATGCTATAGTTGTAGGTGTTCCTCTTGGTTTATTTGTTGAGAGACCCATGTACCAATATAATGTGAGGTATATAAAAGTGATTTCCAATTGAAAAACCTTTGTATCCTCATTTTTAATCTTCTTTTCTTCCCATATCTTTTCACAGATGAACACATTTTTTTTTTCTATCATTTGACCCATCCCCTTGGAACTATGGTAACCTAATAGTTGGATCTTGTCATGTTGTTGTGAAATTTGTTGAACTACCACCTCCGCGCGGTGTATATACTTGATTTATACTTTCTGAACTTGTACTTTTTCTACTGGAACTACGTCGAGGAAAAAAATATTCTACGACTAATCACTTGCTAGTTAAATACTTTTTATTCTTCAGTTGTCTTAGTCACACATGGGGTTGTGGGTTCCACACTAATTTGGATCTGGAATGGAGAGCCCTCTTCTACATTAGACCCATGACCTCTGGTTTTCCTCTCATATGTGGCACACAAGATATCCTCAATATGCCCTGTGGTGTGAAGATCCTCTACCTCTTCGTCATCGCTATCCAAGCCCTTTCTCTTAGCTACAACCCTCTTCTTACTATTCATCTTATACTGGTAGGGTTGTCTGCTATGCATCACACCTACACTCCATATGATTTCCTTGGTATGTTCATCATCCATCACGATGGGGTCCATTGCCTCATTTTTCTGGCTACTCTCCAGAGACTTCTCCAATTTTTGGATCCTCCTTAGTGATTCTCCCAATTCCCCCATGCATGCAGAGTGATATAGCTATCTGATTACATGGTCATCACACCTTTATCATGTAATAAGATCTTGATCCATGTGTAAAGAGACCTAATGTACCTCCCTTTGGGTCCCTTCATGAAATCCTACTCTGCAGTAGTATATGACTTTGTTGTATCTACTACAAACTCAGTGATAAACCCCATAGTAATTATATCTAACTAGAAATACACCGCGTGCGTGAATTTTGTATTGATCCTTTATAACCATGTGATATTTTCAACAATACACACTGCTGGTCTAATCCAATTAGTCAGATGGGCATATTTCAACCTTAATATCCACTCTTGTAATAACTATGGAAAGAAACAAAAATATTCTTCATGTAAATCAGTAAACACATACCTTTGCAGTTATTGGCGTGGTGTATACCTAGAAACCTTATTATATTTTTGCACGAAATCCAACTGCTTTGTCTCCAACCATCTTTCAATCTCTTTATTCATAGGATTCCATGGCCTGAACATCCCTTTCTACCACTGCATATTCTTCACCAAACCCCTTCCTGGCTCTCCTTCTAAGTTTTAGCCGGAAATAAAACCATTTTTTGGACATATGGCTTGACCGGGTTCTACCTTAGTTCTCTAAAAACCATTTGTTGGAAATATGGGTTGACCTAGGTTCTACCTTAGTTCTCCAACAAAACCCTTTTCACCATCGACCCTTCTGGTAAACCAAAAGGCTAGACCGTTCGTAGAGTGAACAACGTAGTCTCACCGAGATGATTTATGGGTGACTGTAGGACACAGGTGTGTGCAATCATGGAAGGGATTGGGGTTCTTATTCTTACTTCTATTTCTAATTAACCATGCATTCTATTACAATATTCATCATATCCATTCATTCATTCAGTCATAACATTTATATTTGTGCATATATATTCTAGTGTGTTTTTTCATTAAAACCATTCATTAATCTATCTAACCCTTCAATCACAATAGTAAAACATTAAAACATATTGCGACATATATTTTTAGCGTGGTTCACCCCCCTTGGGGCTACATCTACAAATATCTTCTTTTATTTCTTCTTCTTCATCAAAAGGGTGTTGCGCACATTACATCATAGAATAATAGAGAGTATTGAGGTGTACCATGATCGCACCAAGATCCACATCTTGTGGCATGAACCTCAACTACATATCCATATTGACTTCACCTAAGCTCTACAAATCTCAAAATGGACTTCAACTCAATAAGTACTCCAAAATAGGTTCTTCAAAATAGTTCTCTCCAAAAGATATAAAAAAGATTAGATGCGATTAGATACCACAGTATACCTTAGAACTACTCTATTTATACTACAAAATGGGTTAAAAATCCTTACAATACATCAAAAACCCTAACCCTAAAATGGCTAGGTTTGTCCATATCTGCGATGGATTTCCACAAATCCTGCCACATGCACTGCTTTTCCTCAAAATATGACACACTTTCCTTCTTGGTCCAATCTATCTCATTTGTTGTGTTGTTATCGACCTTTTCTCCAAAATTAAATCTTCTCTCAACATAGGCCTGCAACAACAATAATTTCATCTATGATGATGGAGAAATATGTGATAATATCAAGCATGTGTTTCTAAAAGTGAAGGATAAAAATATCTCACTGAGATTAGGGAGCTCCCCAAAATTGTTTAACTGTCTGTCTAGCCTTTGCATGATATGATGGAATTATTTCAAACTCTAGTTCTTAAAATTAATACAATATTATTAAAATAAAACGGAAAAAATGTTATTGAAAAAAGTAAGTGTTCAATGGAAATGGTGTTTAACAATTTTTTAGTTTAAAATAAAATGATCACAATACAAGAGGTATACAACTAAATTTTTAATGGTGTAATGCTCATAAAATAATTTTGATTGGTGTAATGGCTGAAAAACACAGATAAAATATGGTTGAACCATATTTTATTTGTGTTTTTTAAGAACGATTTGAAGTTTTTTATGCATACCCTTTTTATAAATATCCTATTTGGAAATATGGTTGAAAATAGTCAAAACAAGTCATCAAATTCTAGAATGTACTTTCAATGAAAAATAAAAAATTCTGGAATGTACATGTGC
>JZKD02S2141843.1:0-29406 GCA_000966675.3 Picea glauca
CAAAGATTTTCTTGAACTATGAAAACACAACACTAGCTTAAGCATGCGACCAATAGCTAAGATATCCTCTACAAAGTTCAACCGAAAGAACGGTTTTACTTTGGGAGTTAACAGACACTATATGAGAAAGCAGTTTACTCTTTGGATTTTGTTCTGTGTAGACTTTGCAGTGCTTTTTCATTGTCTTCTCATGTAATTTCTTGATGTGAAATGTTATCTGTGTCGAATTAGTTTTAGTCAGTTCTACACATAATATTTTACATCACGCTTTTCTTTGTGTTGTTCATTATCTTTTGGTTTAGTTTATATCTGTGACTGATCATCTATTCAAGTATTTTGAGTTTATATCTCATGCTAGATAGCTAGTAACACCATTCCTAAGAACTGGAATTTCTTTCATTTTCAGTTATTGGACATTTCAAGGTCACACGATATATAATTATTTGTCTTTATATCGTTATAAACTCGCTCCAGAATATGAAACACTTCCTTGAATTTCTTCAGGAAGTATTATGCTTGCTTTTGTCATAGGTTTACACTTGACACAGGTTAAGAGGAGTTCATACAAATACAAAAAGATGAATTTAGCTTAGTACTATTGAGTGAGAGGTTAGTTGACGTAGAGCGCGCCACCCAGGCACGTCCACTCTCACAGGATCTTCTTCTTCTCGGCCCGAAGAACTCCAAGGTTCTTCTATTTCCCTGTCGGGAAATCTACACCCACAACAATCTTTCCCCGAGGTCTCCCCTTTACCACCGGAAGATCAACTAAATCTCGCTATCTCGCGAGTTCGTGACTCAAAGCCTCCTAATCTTCCTTCCAAACCTTGCGATACCCGATCTGGTGATACGGGTATAGCTCCTTCCTTTATTAGTGCCCTCACCGCATGCAACCGTGGGCTAGACTTAAATATTAGCGCCTCTCGCAACTCGCACCTTCATGAGTTTGTGAGTCGAACTCTTGTGCCTCCCGTTGCGATCCTCCGAGACGCGATAGGTCAACGCTGAGTTGACTCCTCCCTTGACGGATTTCGCTGCTCGCAACCTCGTGACCTCGCAACCTCGCAGGTTGAACGTCGAGCTTTCACCCTCCTATCCCGCAAATCCCCGAGATGCGAGAATTCAACGGAATGTTGACTTCTATCTCCAGGCAACATGTGTCCACCCTTCGACCGCACGGGTACCACATTATGCTCTGCCACGCGTCCACAAGAACCTCGGCTCTCGTCACTTCGTGACTCGCGAATCCTAACACCAATACTTCGGGACTTCTTGTGGCGAGATCCCGAGGTCTTGGTGCCACCTTTACTCCACTCACCGACTTCACTATGTCCCACACTATCCTCCAGCTGTCGGGATATCGCTTCTCGCAATATCGCGATCCCCGTGGCCAAATTCTCGAGCCTTTTCTAGTGAGGCTCCGATACACGATCCCACGTGGAGATCCAACGGTCCTCCTATGATCCGGATCCAACGGTTATCCTCCTTCTCGTGCCTCGCGTCCTCGTGACTCAGAGTATCCAATGTTTGGGCTCTCACCCTGCGAACTTCCGAGTTCGCGAGATCTCCTCGATCTCTGCCACCTATCCTATTCAGATGGACGGCTCCAATCTTTTCGGCACTTCGCTACTCACGAAACTGAAGGACTTCCCTTTTTGTCCCCCAACGTCTGAGTCTGCAAGATGAGAGAATATCCTTACACGTGTCCTCCACAACTAACAACTTTGATTTTGTAGGGATATCGTGTCTCGCGATATCGCTACTCCTGCTGCACAACTTTGGGGCTTCAAATCACGAGTCCCCGATACACGATACCACATGTAGATCTGACAACTCTTGTGACTCGGAATCGACGGCTCTACCCCTCCTGAGCTTCAAACCCTTCGGACCTTCTCGTCGTAACCTCGTTGCACCTCTGCAAGATCTAACGATCCTCGAAACTTCGCGAAATCTCCTCAGAGGATTTCGACCGTCCGTTCTTTCTTGTATAATCCACGAAATGAAAAGAGTGTCTCTCCACGAGACTCCTTTGCCGCTTCACCAACCTACAACATTTCTTGCAACTTTAGTCGCACTTGTCTACATTGATCTTCAGCGACTCAGAGACCTACCCTTCCTGAGATTTTCTAAAGATCTCCAACCTCAATGGGGTTCTTTGCACGCACTCCTTGCGGCAAATCGGCGAACACTTCAACTATTCGAACTTCCTTTGACTCTGCATGTGCCCGTAGCAGCAGTCTTCCAAGCTTCTGCTCAGTGTCACGACTGAGACTCTCCTTAGCCTGTGCACTCCTTGCACGTCTTTAGCAACCCACTTTCACTTCTGAGTGCTTTGAGAACAAGAGTTTAACTCCCTGAGCCTTCTGTCAACGCACTCCTTGCGGACAACTTCGACTGCACTCCTTGTAGGAATCCTCGCTCAAAAGAGAAACAATTGTAACTCACCTCACTTCCTCTCAGATTTCAATCTTGAAACATGAAATCATACACACAGCGTGATAACAAATGCATAACAGGAAGTAATTCTCATAAGTAGAGCACTCAACACACATACACAGAGAATAACACTACAGCCATGAATTTGAATCAACTTCTTCTATTAATTCAAGATCTATACATGGATGTCTTCTACCACCCTCTGCTATTCTCCTATGCTCTAGATTCTTCTTTTTTTCCTGTTAATGTTACAATGAGAAATGAGGGTGTCTATATCCGTTTTCCCTCTTGCGCTCTAAAACTGTCTAATCTAAGAATTCAATTCTATCTACCTGCAACTACTACTATAAATGCCTCTGTCTATCTCAGACGAGAGTGTATGGCTCGAGGTATGATTACATTTTTACCAAGGCTATCTCAGACGAGAGCATATGTCTCGAGGTCTGATCACATTTTACCAAGGTACCTTCATTAAATGATCTCATTTATATTTAGCGCATCAATTTCAAGGGAAAATTTAAAAATTCAAAAACTTGCATTGGATGTCTTCCAGCTGTCTTTTGCTTCCACTTTCGTTTTTCTTTTTGTGAGGGATGCTCCTGCATCATACTCCCTCGCTTGAAAATTTGCATGGGCTCCTGTCCATGAGCTCCTGCACGGTATGTCCATGCTTCAAAATTTCTTTTTCAGTCTCAGGTTCTACATCCTTCTAAACAGAGAAATTTGATAATCCCTGGGAATGAATTTTGCCTTCATCTTTGCAATCATCCTGTCCCAGCTCTTAATTTTCTGCTTGCCTTGGCAATGCCTGTTAGCTTGCAGTTCATCCCACCACAAGTCTGCATGTCCTTTTAATCTCGTGATAGCATGTCTGACCTTCTTATCCTCTTCGATATCTTCATAATCGAAGTAAGTGTCTAGAGCTCTAATCCAGTCTAGCAGCTCTTCCGCATCCAGATTTCCCTCATAAACTGGAATGTCCATTTTTACCTTTGTACTCATTCTTGCAATAGATTTCAGTAAGCGTTCACTCGCTTCATCTTCCGCTGGGATTTCTTCTCCTCCGTGTCCATTATCCTCTTCATCTTCGGATTCACTGATATCTCCTACATTAGCTTTGCGCTTTTGTTTTATCTCCATGTCCTCCATTCTGGCACGAAGATTTCGCACTTCTCTCTCCATGTTTGGATCCTGTACTTGCCTACCTCTTTCTCTGGACAATTCCATTTCCTCCTCTGGATTGGGTGATTGTCTACCCCTTCTCCTTGGTGGCATGGTGAATTCTCCTTGTCCTCTACTACAAAAAGCAAAGAAGCTTTTCTAAGCTCTGATACCACTTGACGTAGAGCATGCCACCCAGGCACGTCCTCTCTCACGGGATTCTCTTCTTCTCGGCTCGAAGAAATCCAAGGTTCTTCTATTTCCCTGTCGGGAAATCTACACCCACAACAATCTTTCCCCGAGGTCTCCCCTTTACCACCGAGAGATCAACTAAATCTCGCTATCTCACGAGTTCGTGACTCAAAGCCTCCTACTCTTCCTTCCAAACCTTGCGATACCCGATCTGGTGATACGGGTATAGCTCCTTCCTTTATTAGTGCCCTCACCGCATGCAACCGCGTGCTAGGCTTAAATATTAGTGCCTCTCACAACTCGCACCTTCGTGAGTTTGTGAGTCGAACTCTTGTGCCTCCCGTTGTGATCCTCCGAGACGTAATAGGTCAACGTTGATTTGACTCCTCCCTTGATGGATTTCGCCACTCACAACCTCGTGACCTCGCATCCTCGCAGGTTGAACATCGAGCTTTCACCCTCCTATTCCACGAATCCCCGAGATGCGAGAATTCAATGGAATGTTGACTTCTATCTCCAGGCAACATGTGTCCACCCTTCAACCGCACGGGTACCACCTTATGCTCTGCCACGCATCCACACGAACCTCGGCTCTCGGCACTTCGTAACTCGCGAATCCTAACACCAATACTTCAGGACTTCTCGCGGCAAGATCCCGAGGTCTTGGTGCCACCTATACTCCACTCGCCGACTTCACTATGGCCCACACTATCCTCCAGCTGTCGGGATATCGCTTCTCGCAATCTCGTGATCCCCATGGCCAAATTCTCGAGCCTTTTCTCACGAGGCTCCGATACACGATCCCACGTGCAGATCCAACGGTCCTCCTACGATCCGGATCCAATGGTTATCCTCCTTCTCACGCCTCGTGTCCTCGTGACTCGGAGTACCCAATGTTTGGGCTCTCACCCTGCGAACTTCCGAGTTCGTGAGATCTCCTCGATCTCTACCACCTGTCCTATTCAGATGGATGGCTCCAATCTTCTCGCCACTTACCTACTCACAAAACTGAAGGACTTCCCTTTCTGTCCCCCAACGTCTGAGTCTGCGAGATGAGAGAATCTCCTTACACATGTCCTCCACAACGAACGGCTCTGATTTTGTAAGGATATCATGTCTCGCGATATCGCTGCTCCTATTGCACAACTTTGGGGCTTCAACTCATGAGTCCCCGATACACGATACCACGTGTAGATCTGACGGCTCCTGTGACTCGAAATCGATGGCTCTACCCCTCCTAAGCTTCAAACCCTTCGGACCTTCTCGTCCGTAACCTCTTTGCACCTCTGCAAGATCTAACGATCCTCGAAACTTCGTGAAATATCCTCAAAGGATTTCGACCGTCCATTCTTCCTTGTATAATCCACGAAATGAAAAGAGTGTCTCTCCATCGCCGCTTCGCCAACCTACGACGTTTCTTGCAACTTCAGTCGCACTTGTCTACGTTGATCTTCAGCGACTCAGAGGCCTACCCTTCCTGAGATTTTCTAAAGATCTCCAACCTCAACGGGGTTCTTTGCACACACTCCTTGCGACAAATCGATGAACACTTCAACTGTTCGAACTTCCTTTGACTCTGCGTGTTCCCGTAGCAGCATTCCTCCAAGCTTCTGCTCAGTGTCACGAGTGAGACTCTCCTTAGCCTGCGCACTCCTTGCACGGCTTTAGCAACCCACTTTCACTTCTGAGTGCTTTGAGAACAAGAGTTTAACTCCCTGAGCCTTCTGTCAATGCACTCCTTGCCGACGACTTCGACTGCACTCCTTGCAGGAATCCTCACACAAAAGAGAAACAATTGTAACTCACCTCAGTTCCTCTCAGATTTCAATCTGGACACATGAAATCATACACACAACATGATAACAAATGCATAACAGGAAGTAATTCTCATAAGTAGAGAATTCAACACACATACACAGAGAATAACACAACAACCATGAATCTGAATCAACTTCTTCTATTAATTCAAGATCTATACGTGGATGTCTTCTACCACCCTCTACTATTCTCCTATGCTCTAGATTCTTCTGTTTTTCCTGTTAATGTTACAATGAGAAATGAGGGTGTCTATATCTGTTTTCCCTCCTGCGCTCTAAAACTGTGTAATCTAAGAATTCAATTCTATCTACCTGCAACTACTACTATAAATGCCTCTGTCTATCTCAGACAAGAGCGTATGGCTCGAGGTCTGATTACATTTTTACCAAGGCTATCTCAGACGAGAGCGTATGGCTCAAGGTCTGATCACATTTTACCAAGGCGCCTTCATTAAATGATCTCATTTATATTCAACGCATCAATTTCAAGGGAAAATTTAAAAATTCAAAAACTTGCGCTGGACGTCTTCCAGCTATCTTCTACTTCCACGTTGGTTTTGCTTGTTGTGAGGGATGCTCCTGCATCATACTCCCTCGCTTGAAAATTTGCATGGGCTCTTGTCCATGAGCTCCGGAATGGTATGTCCATGCTTCAAAATTTCTTCTTCAGTCTCAGGTTCTGCATCCTTCTGAACAGAGAAATTTGATAATCCCTAGGAATGAATTTTGCCTTCATCTTTGCAATCATCCTGTCCCAGCTCTTAATTTTCTGCTTTCCTTGGCAATGCCTGTCAGCTTGTAGTTCATCCCACCACAAGGTTGCATGTCCTTTTAATATCGTGATGGCATGTCTAACCTTATTATCCTCTTCGATATCTTCATAATCGAAGTAAGTGTCTAGAGCTCTAATCCAGTCCAGCAGCTCTTCCGCATCCAGATTTCCCTCATAAACTGGAATGTCCATTTTTACCTTTGTACTCACTCTTGCAATAGCTTTCAGTAAGCGTTCACTCACTGCATCTTCCGCTAGGATTTCTTCTCCTCTGTGTCCATTATCATATTCATCTTTGGATTCACTGATATCTCCTACATCATCTTTGCGCTTTTGTTTTATCTCCATGTCCTCCATTCTAGCACGAAGATTTCGCACTTCTCTCTCCATGTCTGGATCCTATACTTGCCTACCTCTTTCTCTGGACAATTCCCTTTCCTCCTCTGAATCGGGTGATTGTCTACCCCTTCTCCTTGGCGGCATGGTGAATTCTCCTTGTCCTCCACTACAGAAAGAAAAGAAGTTTTTCTAAGCTCTAATACCACTTGACGCAGAGTGCGCCACCCAGGCACGTCCGCTCTCACAGGATATTCTTCTTCTCGGCCCGAAGGCCTCCTACTCTTCCTTCCAAAACTTGCGATACCCGATCTGGCGATACGGGTATAGCTCCTTCCTTTATTAGTCCCCTCACCGCATGCAACCGTGGGCTAGGCTTAAATATTAGTGCCTCTCGCAACTTGCACCTTCATGAGTTTGTGAGTCGAAATCTTGTGCCTCCCGTTGCGATCCTCTGAGACGCGATAGGTCAACGCTGAGTTGACTCCTCCCTTGATGGATTTCGCCACTCGCAACCTCGCAGGTTGAACGTCGATATTTCACCCTCCTATTCCGCGAATCCCCGAGATGCGAGAATTCAACGGAATGTTGACTTCTATCTCCAGGCAACATGTGTCCACCCTTCGACCATGTGGGTACCACCTTATGCTCTGCCACGCATCCACTTGAATCTCAACTCTCGGCACTTCGCGACTCGCGAATCCTAACACCAATATTCAGGACTTCTCACGGTGAGATCCCGAGTTCTTGGTGCCACCTGTACTCCACTCGCCGACTTCACTATGGCCCACACTATCTTCCAGTTGTCGGGATATCGCTTCTCGCAATCTCGCGACCCCCGTGGCCAAATTCTCGAGCCTTTTCTCGCGAGGCTTCGATACACGATCCCACTTGCAGATCCAATGGTCCTCCTATGATCTGGATCCAATGGTTATCCTCCTTCTCGCGCCTCGCGTCCTCGTGACTCGGAGTACCCAATGTTTGGGCTCTCACCCTGCGAACTTCCGAGTTCGTGAGATCTCCTCAATATCTACCACCTGTCCTATTCAGATGGAGGTCTCCAATCTTCTCGCCACTTCGCTACTCGCGAAACTAAAGGACTTCCCTTTCTGTCCCCCAATGTCCAAGTCTGCGAGATGAGAGAATCTCCTTACACGTGTCCTCCACAACGAACGGCTCTGATTTTGTAGGGATATCGCGTATCGCGATATCGCTGCTCCTGCTACACAACTTTGGGGCTTCAACTCACAAGTCCCTGATACACGATACCACGTGTAGATCTAACGGCTCCTATGACTCGGAATCGACGGCTCTACCCCTCCTGAGCTTCAAACCCTTCGGACCTTCTCGCCGTAACCTCCTTGCACCTCTGCAAGATCTAACGATCCTCGGAACTTCGCAAAATCTCCTCAGAGGATTTCGACCATCCGTTCTTCCTTGTATAATCCACGAAATGAAAAGAGTGTCTCTCCACAAGACTCCTTCGTCGCTTCGCCAACCTACGACGTTTCTTGCAACTTCAATCGCACTTGTCTATGCTGATCTTCAGCGACTCAGAGGCCTACCCTTCCTGAGATTTTCTAAAGATCTCCAACCTCAATGGGGTTCTTTGCACGCACTCCTTGCGGTAAATTGGTGAACACTTCAACTATTCAAAATTCCTTTGACTCTACGTGTGCCCGTAGTAGCAGTCCTCCAAGCTTCTGCTCAATTTCACGACTGAGACTCTTCTTAGCATGCGCACTCCTTGCACGGCTTTAGCAACCCACTTTCACTTCTGAGTGCTTTGAGAACAAGAGTTTAACTCCCTGAGCCTTCTGTCAATGCACTCCTTGCAGACGACTTCGACTGCACTCCTTGCAGGAATCCTCGCTCAAAAGAGAAACAATTGTAACTCACCTCACTTCCTCTCAGATTTCAATCTCGACACATAAAATCATACACACAGCATGATAAAAAATGTATAACAGGAAGTAATTCTCATAAGTAGAGCATTCAACACACATACACAGAGAATAACACAACAACCATGAATCTGAATCAACTTCTTCTATTAATTCAAGATCTATACATGGATGTCTTCTACCACCCTCTGCTATTCTCCTATGCTCTATATTCTTCTTTTTTTCCTGTTAATGATACAATGAGAAATGAGGGTGTCTATATCCATTTTCCCTCCTGCGCTCTAAAACTGTCTAATCTAAGAATTCAATTCTATCTACAGGCAACTACTACTATAAATGCCTCTGTCTATCTCAGATGAGAGTGTATGGCTTGAGGTCTGATTACATTTTTACCAAGGCTATCTCAGACGAGAGTGTATGGATCGAGGTCTGATCACATTTTACCAAGGTGCCTTCATTAAATGATCTCATTTATATTCAGTGCATCAATTTCAAGGGAAAATTTAAAAATTCAAAAACTTGCGCTGGACGTCTTCTAGCTGTCTTTTGCTTCCACGTTGGTTTTTCTTGTCGTGAGGGATGCTCCTACATCATTAGTAGGTGCATTGCTTTCTTTTATTCAGATTTGTTTATATATGAATGAGACGATGATTGCATGAATTAGCTTTGACTGTTTTTGTGTCATTATTTCAATCATATTCATTTAGTATTTATTTCTTTAAAATATTTAAAACATCAAAAGAGTATTATTCATATATTGTTCAGAAACTTAATTAAACAATCACTTTCTCAAGATTTTATTTTAAACCTTGTAAACTTGTTCATAATCATTGTATATTAATGCTATTAGAAAAACATTTGCAATTAGTGTATCGATTGTTAAAGTTATAGCTTTAGAGTAGTTTATTTCCTTTTATTGTTTTAGGACCCTAGTTGGCTAACAGAGCCATTAAACTCGTCATGTTAGATCATACCAAACGGCTTGGGTTAATTAGACAATCTCGGTCCAGATCTATCCTTCCGATTTATGGTGTGCCACTTATGCCCGTCAACAAATGGCGTTGGAGGGTCGAGGTAATTTTAATGATTAAATGTTTTACCCCTCATCTTATCATAATTCCAGATTTATAAATTCTTCTTTTGTGTCATCTTGAAATGCACTAGAAGGCAGGCCAGAATGACAAGTTGGCCTTGTAGGAGTCTTTATTTCGAATTTATTTAATTTCTGATGGCTCCCCAAATCACTGTGTTGGAACATGCTTTCCACTTCTCATTACTCGATATTCCCAATGAGATAGTCTCTCACTTGTCCAAACTCACCTTTGATGCTGGGGCGAATGTGTCTGCAAAAGACCATCTTAACAATTTTTGGTGTAAATGCATCAAGCATGATATTTTTTATTTAAAGGTTTTATGCAGATTGTTCGTTTTTACTTTCAAGGGTCAAATTAAACATTGGTTTGAGTCTTTTCCAGCATATCACATTATTGATCGGTTTCAGTTTGTAGATGAATTTTTAGATTCTTTTGAAAACTATGATTAAAATCAATTGTGTGAAGAATTTCAGACTTTACTAATCAATGACAATTCATCTCCAGAAGGCTTTTCAACAAGAATCCACCATGTTCTCTGTAAATTTAATCTTGATGACATGTCATGTGTACTAAATCTCCTCTATGATGCTTGTGTCCCTTTCATCCAGTCATATTCAATCGCGAATGATGAATGGGTTACAAATCCTATCACTCAATTGCGAGAAGAATTTTGTTCATGGGATAAGAGGAATCCATCAGGAAACATTGAACAAGAAAGGGATGTAGAATCTATTGAAAATGTTCTCACTGACAATCAAATTGTTTTTTCCTATGAACCCTTGCATCTTCAATCCTCAACTATCGTGGAAGGAGATTTTATTGTGGGTCTAGGTATATGTCCATCTTTTTCTAACTCTTGCTCTAATAAGTACTTAGATTCAATTATTGAAGAACACTTAGGTGATGAAAATAATCTTAAGCGTTCTAACATTCTAATGAAACAGATTAGAGATGTAGATCTACAATTGGAAGAAGAAACCTTAAACCTTCATCCACAATCATACCTTATCCACATGAACGATTAGACATTTGTCATGAAAGTTTTGAATTGTCTATCATACAGGAGGAAAATTTAGATGGTCGTATTATGTTGAAGGATTTATCACCAAAAGAAAGTGAAAGTATTAAGGCAAGTGAAGATGAATGTCTTGAGAATACCATTTTTAATTATCATATCTCAAGAGAATATTTTCACGTGCTCATTTCTAATTCATTTTACTCTTTATATCTCGATCTCTTCTTAGATTATGGTGTGCATGGTATTTTACCCACGGTATCGTATTTTTTTCCATCACAATCTAATCTTTTCGATATGTCAATATTTGGTGAAATTAATATCAAACATAAAATTTATGAAGTCGGATTTGACGTTCTTTCACTTTCATCACTCGCATGGGAAAAAGACATGTTTCAAGATAATTTTACACGATTTATTTTTCAAAAAGACAATGCACTCATTCTTATGGAGATCAAATATTCTACATTGCATATTTGTTCTTTGATTAGTTCGAATTTTAATTTTTATGCTTCACATTTTGAAACGATCAATCTCATCAAAGGAAGCGTTCAAACCAATAATATAATTGATTTCATGAATCCTCTTATGATGTGTTCCCCATTGATATATCAATTTCATCAAAGTCATAGTTTGCATCCTAATTTTTATGATAGGATCTTAGAATGGCTTGAAGATTCGTATCTAAAAAATCTTCATAATAAAGATAAAGTTGTGCTTGCTTTGTTTCTACCTAAATATCTAGGAAGTAAGCATGACATGATTTTTTTATATCCTTCATGTGAAGAAATTGATGAACACTCATAGAATTGTCAAGAGGATGGGGCACTTCAGCCTTGGCTGATGGTTATGTCAGGTCCCCATAATATTGACAACTTTTCCAAACTTACTTACATTCTTCCATGCCATTATGACACATATCATGACAAGATTGCAAAATGGTTGGAGGATTCATACATCAAGAAGTTTCAAAAGGAAGGTAAGGTCATGCTTGTTTTATTTTTAAAAGAATATATAGGAGGTAAGAATGACATATTTCTTTTGTATCTGCAAATACTACATTATTTTATTCTGATTTTCAACTTTCTATGCCTTGCAATATTGAATATGCTCTTGTGGTTGCACTAGAAATACGATTTTACTTAGTGTTTTGATCTATTTAGTAGTTTAGAGTAGGTTTAGGAGTAGGTTTCCTTTAGTTTTATTTCTCAGTGTTTCTCTTTGTAATAATGCAGTTATGAACACAAGTGGGCACACCATGAGAACCATAATATGAATGTTGTCAAGGAAGTCCACTTTAAATCTTTTTCTCTCTGCTTTTCGTTGCATATTTCTTTTCAAAAATGCAGTATCATCATGAAAATTTTAAAATGGAAAGTAAAGAGATAAGTAAATTTGAACTATCAATTCACCTGAATTCAACCCTGATCTAAGGTGCCACGAGTACGACTGCACTCATCTTAATAAGGATTTTTCTATTTTCTTTTAGTGTCTTTTATTTTTTAATAATAATTCTTGGTCAAAGTAACATCTTATGCATCACTATCTTAAGAAAAGAACTTGATCACACATGAAATTTTATATGATTTAGTTCTTCCTTTATTTTACAGTGGGATGCTAGTATATCCCAAAGCTTGGGTTTATCTTTGGCCAAAATTGTTTCTGAAAATGTGCTTTTGCTATTTCGATTTTGTTTGTTTTGATATACTTTTGATTTTGAATTCCATTAATAAAATCTGATTCAGTTTTCCATGTGTTTTTTTTTTTTTTGCTTTCTTTGATTGAACTTTCTTCTTGTCTGTCTATTTGAATAATTATATTTCTGATCAAAGAGTGATTGTCGAAGGAAGCATTAATTTCAAGACTTATTTTTTTGAAAGCAATTTGAAACAGTTCAAATAGTTTCTGATGTTAAGGTTCATCTCAGATAATTTATTTGTAAATCAGTTGAGTACTATGAAATCCTAAACGGTCTTTGTCAGAGTATTACCCCTTAAATGTGTCAATATCTTTGGGAATTATGATTATCCTTAGACTTTTTACGCCGTCCGTATTCTTAAGGAATCACTTTTAAGTGCTTCCCCATTCTCTAGATGATTTCTTAAATGAAATCTAAAATCTCTAAATCATGATAAAACTTTCAATTTTGAAAGCAAATAAATAACATGATCAACTATTCACCTATATTGCAATTAACCTCCAATATCACCCCGCTCTCTTGTTCATCAATAAATATATAATTGTATTATTATTTGAAAGTGGCATAAGAGGGTTGGAAGAACTTAAGTGTAGGAAGTGTGTGTAAACCCATCGGGGTACTGAACAGGCTCGTTGGCAGCGGGTAAATGCACACATGATACCAAGACAACTTCGTCGAGGTACTGAACAGGCCTGCTGATAGCGAAGCAATGTCGGGTCGAGAGGTAGCAGGTATATGATTTTACATTAACTTTTATGGAAGTATACATCATGTGGATACAATTATTGGATGGGATTAAAGTATTTGAGTGGGTTAAATGACATCCATGTCGAGGCTATGGACGCTTGTTGGCAGCAGTGGCTCTGTCAACGGTATTGAAGTCCTTTTATAAACATTGTGACTCTTTGATTAAAACACAACTTCAGGTTATTATCCTCTATAAAAGCATTATTTTCTTCTTTTCTAATATTTTTCTATAAATCTGAGCTAGTCTTAACATTGTGTAATATTAAAGTGGATTTGTTTCAAAGCAGCTTAAAATTATATCCAAGTATTATCCTTCCTCCCTGCGATGAAATTTTAATAGGTCAAAGATAACTACTTCACCCAGTAAGTCTCCATTTGTTGGGCCCCAACAACCCCCTTCTTTTTCTTTAATCAAAATCTAGGGTCCCTCCAAATTTTGCTTGGATTCTTCGCTTGTTTCCCTTTGACTTGATTCGATTGGTATTGGTTTGCTTTCTTTTGAGGTTGGTTTCATTTTATATTCTTTTCTTTTGTTTCTTTTGAATTTCATGAAATTTAAATGCCATTTCATTTTTCTTTCTACAGAGTTTTAATGTTGATGGACGAGCCTCATATTTTCAGAGCTTTTATTACGACGCATCTTTTTTATGACATTTTTTCACATTTGATCAAATTTGAATGAGAGAGAGAGACGAACATAGAAATCTTAATTTAAATGAAAACCCTAATTTTTATCAACTTTTACTTTCGTTTAAATTATGATTATGTTTTCTCCTTTTGCTCATTAACAATCATTTTCACAAAATCATTTGGTAGGTTTAATTAATTAAATTATTTTGTTAGTTTGCATCTCATTTCAAAATAATAATAATAATAAAAGAACTATCTATCATTTGTTTGATTTTGTGAAAACCCAAAATTAATATTTTCTCCTCTCCATCAACTTGAAGCTTCTAGAATTTTAAGATCATATTTGAAAGGAAAATATAAACAATGTTTGTTTAGAAATTATAGTTAGGTTAAATTCATTTTTTATTTTATTGTTCTAGATTTTGTTTTATTCACAATTTTTAGGTTATTAATTTAGGTTTCTTTTTATTTCACAGGTTTGTATTATCAGTTATTTGGTACGGATCTGATCGTGGCTTGATTTTATTATCTAAATACATTTAAGATGATTGATCCAAAAATATTATTGGATTGCTGCAAATAAATTTTTGAGCAATAATAGATAAAATTTGGAAATGCGTCAAGAACAGACAGACGATTTTGCGGGACTGATTGCAGCCAAACCATGAGGAATCTAAAGAAATGGTTGAAAACCCATGTCCAAAATGGACCCATGTATAGAAGGGAAGTTTCCCAAATAAATGGACCCATCTACAGAAGGGAAGTTTCCCAAACAAATGAACGATGTGAGAGATATTTGTGTTTTTTTATGAGGCAAATTTCAGGTGGCAGAAATTATTAGTGACACCCAGACTGTTCATTCATTGTATAAATATATGAGAAAGTTGTATAAATATATGAGAAAGTTCAAAGCCATGGAGATCCAAGAAATTGAGAGGAGGATTTTTATCCTTTCTCTTTTGTATATTATTTATTTTGTAAATTTTTTTTCTTTTCAAATGGAGTAATGGATGGTTGGAATCTTTGGGATAATGGACAAGTATTTTCAAAGAACAATATGGAATTTCAAGTTGTTTAATGGCTTTTGTCCTGTGAGTAAAATGGTTTTATTTTCATTACAATATCTTCATATTCTTTGAATAATTGATTATGTATTGATTTAAATTAGCTTTAGTCTGTTTTATCAATACATGGTTAATTGCTATAATTTATATATTAATTTTTTCAATATTTAATAGTCTATTATCCCAAAAATTCTTCCTGGACCATATGATGAACATATTTTGTTGAAACTATATGAGAAATTAGTTTACTCTTTGGCTTTCATCTTTTGTAGACTTTGCATTGTTTTTTAATTGTCTCCTCATGTAATTTCTTGATGTGAAATGTTATCTGTGTCGAATTAGCCTTAGTAAGTTATGCACATAATATTTTACATCATGTTTTTCTTTATGTTGTTCATTATCTTTTAGTTTAGTTTATATATTTGACTGATCGTCTATTCAAGTATTTTGAACTTACATATGATGCTAGATAGTTGGTAACACCATTCCTGATAATTAGAATTTCTTTCATTTTCAGTTATTGGACATTTCAAGGTCACACGATATATAATTATTTGTCTTTCTGTCGTTATAAACTCACTCCAAAATATGAAACACTTCCTTGAATTTATTCAAGAAGTATTATTCTTGCTTTTTTCATAAGTTTACACTTGACACAGGTTAAGAGGAGCTCATACAAATACAGAAAGATGAATTCATTAAGTATTCTATGAATTATTCTATTAAGTAGAGGAGCTCATACTTAAGTATTCTATGAATAGATTATTCTCTTAAGCATGAATTTCATAGAATACTTAACTATGAATAGATTATTCTCTTAAGTATTCTATGAATTCATTAATCTATCTTAATAAGTTATCATTTATTATATTTTCTTACTCTTTTTATTATATTTTAACTCTGGCCCAACTACATCTTTTGCGAGTCTTATTTTTACCTTTTATAAACTTTAGGTCTTTCATTAGTTTTAGCCTAAATAAACCTTCAAAATCATTTTTACCTATGTCCTTTCTTCAACGGACAATTACTAATCGTTTTCTATAAATTCTAACCCCAACACTCTTCTTCAATGTATTAGCTTAATTTTTCCCTCATGATGGGTGGAGTGTTCAAATATGACTAATTGTAGAAACTTGCATACTCAAACGCTTAAAAAAATTATGGAGAATACTTGCATTAGTTATTGCAACTTGCAAGATGATCCAATGCCTAATAACCCAGAAATGATTTCAACCACATCAAAAAATTAATATTTATCAAAAAGGTCTTTCTCTAATATTCCAGATATAAAAAGTATGCAGAATAGAAATAAATAGCTAGAAATGGCAGATGAACAACAATATAACCAGAACAACACCACGATAATACCAAAATGATAATAAAATAACACCAGAAAGAGCACTTTGATTACTGAGAGAAATGTTCACTTGCCTCTTCGAGGGGGCAACCTCCAACAAAGCAGAGCTCTATTACAATAATATCCAAGACAAAACTCCTCATACCCTCAACTTCTATTTATACTAAATATGTCTATCAAAAGAACAATCTAGAGGAAGATCCTTCTAGAAGTGAAAGCTTCTATTAGGTCTTCTTACATTGAACTTAATCTTCCTTATTGCTAGGCCTTATTAATATTGACCTTTATTACATGGAAATATAGTATTCCACCTACGTGAGGGGTTAGGTCCCTAACATGTCCTCCCCCTTAAAAACATCCTTTTCCTCAAGGCTTGAGATGAGGAAATTGTTGCAGAATAGTAGTTGGTTACCAAATGGCATCTATTGGAGTTGTATCTTTCCACTGGACTAACACTTCCTTGATCATTCGTTGACGCAGATGACGCTCACGTTGGTCCAAAACTGCTCGTGGTTGTAGCCAAATGGAGTCTTCTTCATCCAACTCGGGAAGGTTGGTTTGATTTTGGCACTTAGTTCCAATCACCTTCTTTAAGCATGAAACATGAAAAACAAGATGGATCTTAGAATGACTGGGCAAAGCTAACTGATAGGACACCTATCCTACATGCTTGAGAATTGTATAAGAACCATAAAGTGGGTGAAATGGAATTATGGAACCATTAGCTTATACTTTTATAATTTTCCAAGTTTTGATAGAACCAACCATCACTTCAAACATATGAAGATTAGTGCTCAATCAATGAAATTATATTTTACATAACCCTACATACCATACTTAATATCCATAACACCATAGACAAGAGGTAGTCATATATATAATGAATCCACTCAAGATTCTCATCTAATGCAGAAGTCATTCACTTTTATTTTGTCATTAACAAAAATAGTGATCAATGTGGAAGCAAATAGAAATAGGTTGGTACCTATTACACCTCAGATTCACCTCGGTGTACCCTATATTTTTTCGCTAAATGTGGATCACATATGAGCATATTATGTTCCTTATTGTATCATGATGATCGAAAAGTGTGGTTGTATTTGCACGCATGTATTGTATTGGACCATGCTTAGATGTTCTATATATTGGTGGGGGTGCTATGTAGTATCTGCAGATCCCATGTGGTTGGTCGTGGCTTGTCCTTTTAGTCCCCATTTCAAGATAGGATTTTCTTTTATGGATATCATCGCATGCCCCTTGATGTTGGTAACTCTTCATCATGTAGGTCATTTATGATCTAGGTTGGTATGAAACCATCTTGGGATGGTCCTATTAAGACACATGATCTAGGGGAGCTACATAGTATCTCTTACCCCTTTGTATATGATTTAAAAGTGTTGTTTTTTGTGAAGGTTTTCAAACCTATGTATAGCACATTTATTATATTCCTAAGCATGGATCCCTATCTTACGTATTCATCACACTTTAGCCATCTACTATCAGAAATGATTATGCATATGCTCAGTCAATTTCACATCTCTTGAGGAAGTGTCACATTTCTCGAGCTAGTAAATATATTCGAAGGCTCCTCCAAGGCTCATTTGGGATATTATTGCATACAAGGACATCCTCTACACATGCCATGTTGGAAATTCTAGAGTGCCCTACTTATTTCATCACTTTTGGAGATGTCTTTCACATTATTCGAGCGTTGACCCACACGTATGGGGTTTATGACATCCATGTGGGTGTTTTTTATGATGATTTGACTTGGAGAGGAATCTCCCTTGCCTTGTGGAGCATATTTTCTTGATTTGAGGGCTTGTTCATACATTGGAGATACCTTTTAAGAATTCCTTGAGCACATTATGAGGAGGTTGTCCACTTTTTAGGGCCTTCTCCACATTTTCCTTAGGTCGTTCCACTTGGAGGAGAGGAACATTGGATATTGTCTTGCTTGGGAGGATACTTCACCATGTTTTGAGGCCTCTGCATCACTCTTTCCTTGGAACATTGGTATAGGAGAGAAAATTGGCCCCATTCTTTGTGGGATGTCCCTCTCTCATGAGGGTTTTAGGTAAACGTGGAATCATTTGATTATGTATTGACTTAGTCTCCTTCTTTGTCTGGATGACAAGTCTTATTTATTAGTATCCTAGGCTAATTTTAGGGAAAAAAAATAATAAAGAATCATAAGGATGTAGAAGCCTCCTTTATAAATAGTTGCACTCCTCTTATTCCAAATCATTGTGAATTGTTGGATCATTTGTGACTACAATTAATATAAAATATTCCTTTTGAGGTTTTGGTGCCAATTCTTGGAGCTTTCTCTTTCTTGGTTATCTTCTTCATGCATTAAATATTTTTTATGGTGAATCAAGTCTTCTACTAGATTTCAAGATCAATCCATTTGAGGAGTTACTTAACTACTTGGAGAGGAGGCATTCTAGTGTTTGTCCCTTCCTTCTTCTCTTTTTAACTTGGAAATAAAATCACAAATTTGGTTAACACTTTCGTGAGAATCGTATCGCGAAAATTTCTAATGGCACTTTTTCAACCGAACTCTTGAATTTTTTGGCCGAAAACTCTTTCAGATGAAATGTTTTTTCAATCAAAAGTTAAATCTAATGAGTCCCTTGAAAAATATAACATAAATTTTAAATCTAACAACAATTTTCAGTGAAAACTAACTTTTATCCAAAAAATACTAACTTTCGATTGAACTATTAATTCGGCCGAAAACCTGTAACTATGGTGTTTTTCATAAAAGTATGTGTTCACGTCAACTTACTCCAACTTGGGGAGGAGCGGACTCCTTAAAATATTGTGAGTCGGGTTTTAGAACTACTACCAACATTTTCATAATTGAATCTACTTTCATTTGATACAATTTGTATTCAATTTAATTTCTTTTTAGTAATTTTAGTTAATTTTATAAAAACATATTTGCATATTATTTTTAAATGACATAACGATTCAATAAAATGAAAAATCAATATCTGCAATAATACACAGTAAACAATTATGGAAAATTTATATCATGGAACCTTTCACTGTCCTCTTCAAAAGGGTACTTTTAGATTTTAGTTTTAAATAAAATTAAGGTAGATACATGGTGTCAATCTAAACATGTTTAAAATATGCAACTTTTTCAAATTGGTCAAATTAAAAAAACTGTAGTAATTATAATATTCATTTGTTTTCTTCAAAACTATAGTCATACTTTAATAGAGTCTGTTTAGATTGTTGCAACATATTTCGTTTTTCATAAAAAAAAAAAGAAGTTTAATAATGAGTAAATTGGTGTCAACAAACATAACTCATTATCAGTGCCTTCATTTTTAAGGAACATACTATCAAACAATCACTTAATTGACATATCAAATGTCAATCCAAAAATTTCAAAAATTAATCAATAGAAATCTAACAAAATTCATGACAAGTTTTGTTTTTAGTGTAAAGTGAAATTCTAAATAAAAAAAATACTTTTGTTTACGAGAAGTTGAAAAACTTATGAAAATATATTCTATTTTCTCAAAAAACAAGGAAAATAGACACCCATAGTACTTAATCCATTTCTTTGTTTTTCCTCTTGGTTCATTGACAAGGGTTTTAACCATTTTTTTCAAGTTGTAGTTGATCTTGTTGGTGAAGGTTTTTTACTTTGAGGAATCCCTTCTTGTAGGACCTTGGTCCTCTTAGCTTATTTTAATTAGGTTAGAGATTATTCTTTCGTCATGGTTCTAATATCTTACTCTAGTCCTTAATATAGAAGTGACCAATTCTTAGAGGGAAATACTTCTTCACCCCATAATCCCTAATTCGATTTAAAAAAAAACAAAGGCACTAGTCCTATAACCAACAACCAACCAAAAAACCCTAAAAATCAAAACTTTTTATTTTTTGTTTAATAAGAAATCTAACGGTGAAAATCATTTATTTGGATTTCATTTATTGTATAGTATAAAGTTAATGGATCATTTCATTTTCTAGGCATATTATTTTGAGGGTTTATGCTTAATTGTTTATCTCTAACCCTAAGGAGGAAAATTGGCCCTATTGGATAGAGCTTTAAGGTGTTATGTAACATTCTTTGGGTTGATTTAAGGTGACTCTCAAATATGGAAATTAGATTGCAACATTAAAAATCAGATTTGGTGAAACCCTAAGGCCAGGGTTTGGCACTTCAAGGTTTTATATTTCCCATTCATAGCCTCTATTTCATTTCTAGATTGTTTATCAAGCTTATCTTACATATCTAGAGGTGATTTTAATCTCTAATGTGCTTGCAACTATATATCATTTGCTTAGAGGTTTTATTTGGTGAATTCCAAGTGCTTACTTGTGAAACCCTAGAGGGATTCACCATCCATTTTACAAGTTATTTCTTAGTTAATGTTTATGTATCTTTAGAATTTGTCTCTAACAATTGTTGGGTTGTTGTTGAATATCTATTTACCGAGTTTTGTTAGACTTGAATACTAATCTGAATTTGTTAAAGTTGTTTATCTTACATATCATATTTGGCACACACAATCCACTAGATCCCAACCTTTATTTGAAGTGGATATAAGTGTGATTCATGCAATTGTTTCTAGTTGAATATAGTTATAGCATTAAAATTGTTGATTGGAATCCTAATGCATTGTCTTGTTATAGATTTTGTGGATTCATTAAATTAAATCATATGATTTCATGGTTTTGTTTCACTTAAAGAGGTTTACTCTTCATTATTTGGGATACCCATTGTGGCTTATAGGAGCTAGCCTAAAGTGCAGGGGAAAGTGTATTGAGGTGACAACAGTACAATTATCACTCTCGTTTCCTCAAATATCCCCTATGTTGGCAAGGGTACTAGTTCAAAAAGTAACAATACCTAAAATACTCTACCTCTACCAAGCAATGGTGGAACATCCACATCCAAATTCTTGAATAGAGGTGTCAATATCCAATGTCTTGTATCGATAATTTCTTTATTTCTAACTATTCACATTGTTTCACTCCCCTACTAATTTATAAAATACATCATTATGACTTCACCTTCCTATAATGATGTACTTTTTTCACCTTCAAGAACAATTACTTGTAACATCCTCGGTTTTAATTCCCACAAATTATAATGTAATTGTATAAATGTGAATTAGGTTAGTGAACCAATATAATTGGGGCAAAGAGCTCATACCGATTAATATGGATGAGGGAAAAATTGTATATTATGAACATTGAAATAATTAATAAAAGTACTAATTGTTGGTTGTGATACGAGAGGGATGAAAATGATGGGGGGATATGATTCCACAAGAGAGGGGTCCAAGGGGGATTCATTCATGATTATTAATCCAACCCACATATCTGAAATTATTATCTTTGTGTAACCTTCTATTTGTTTTTAGGTGTTCTCAAAGACAATCATTTAATGCATGTAATAGGGTGGGTGTGAGGAATCACATCCCATAGTTAATGGGGAGCATGGGACTGAAGTACAATCAACATTGGGCAAAGTGAGCAGTCCACTGACTTAGGGAAAAAGAAATCTGTATGGCCAAAATAATACAGTTTTTTCATGTAGATTTTGTGTAGCAAGGGAGGATTTGAGTGCAAGGAAGTGCACTAACCATGGTAGTCTTGAAGTAAACAATTTTTTAGGCTATGTTTTATGCAAAAAATGTGGCTTGTTTGCTTGTAAAACGGGTTGTAATCCTATAGTGCATTTTCTTATTGAGGAAATGGCTCAAGAGCCTTGTGAAGGATGTTGGGAGCACTCCTGAAACAACTGAGAGTTATTGAATTACATAACTAAGATACTCATGGCCAACTGAGTGCACTAAAAGCCCTAATAAATTAATGGTATAGCTCAAGGGACTATGAACAGTGAAGGGGGTACATTCCTTGGGTTGTGCAGGTTGTGGGGAAGAGAAAGTTGGTGGATCAAAACTGTTGTAGGAGTAGAACTTGGGTTTTGGGTTGTTAAGTGTGGAGAGTGTACAACCAGAGGGTCGGATATCCTTGTGGACTCATAGCCTTAGCTTAGGGGTGGCCTACTATTGAAAGGAAATGAATAGTAGTGCCTATGGTTAGGAGGTTCATCCTTCATATGAAACCAATTGGTTATTTTATTAACAAATAAGTGTTCTATTGTTTTTATTATGAATATTATGTTGTGTAAATGAATATTTGAATGTTTTTTGTGTTTTTTGTTTTGATTGAATAGTTGTATTCATGTTTTGGTATTTGTTGGTAGTTGCGTGTTAAATTATGGGTCGGTTTCCCCTTAGGTTATTTTATATGTATGGGGGAATTTTAAAATTTGTTTTTTAGTAGGCTAAGTCTTTTTCCGTAGTGACAGGACTTAGCTTGGAAGGATGGTAGCATTGCAGAATGGTATTAGAGTGACAGGTTCAAACACTGAGCCTATATGGGCCAAACTCAGCACGCGGAAGCTAAAATTGCATAGTCAAAGCTCAAAGAATGTTTGAAATGTGGTTGTCAGACTTTTCGAGGGAAAAGTATGAGGATATTTCCTGTAATTTCGGTGAATTTGAGTATAGGGGTTAAAATCCCCAGTTTTGATCTCTAAATATGCATGCGTTAGGCCTGTGATTGGTCAAATTCTAGAAATTACAGTGTAGCCATGAAGAATTAGATGAAATTGGGAGAAAGCCCCAATTTATGTAGTGAAATTCAATTAAAATTAGACATGGGAGTGTTGCATTTCATATGCATAAATCAATTTGATGCATATAGGGATGAAATTGTCCATAGAGAGAGTAATTACAGGTGGATCGAGCAAAGAATTCAAAATTATGCAATTTTGGAAAAAAAATGAAATTTGGGAAAATTTGGGTATTTTTCCATACATGACGTCAACATGGCATAGAGGCCACATGGTAGTGATGTGGAATTCCATGGTGGCAATTGGTGGCATTGTGGAAATTGATGTGGGACACACATGAGGTGGTGGTATATCCAATACCATAAACCACTATCGCATGGGAGGTGAAGCAGTTCTGGCTCAGGACCTTGTACCATGTGACACCATTAAGATCATGCCACATAGTAAGTGGATTGAAATGTCACAACCTTAGGGGTGTATTAAACCTTGTGCACTTTTGGGGTGCGACATGGCCTCTATGTCGTTGATATTTCCAAATATTCATTGTCGGGTATCGGAGATGTGCAAGTTCACATGTGCCGAGGTAAAGGTGTGGGATGGGACCCACCCATACCCTCATCCAATGAAGGGGTGTCATGTGGTATCTGTTAGTTAGGGTGGGACCCTTGTTTCATATCAGGGTCAGAGGTGTGTCAGTTGGGCAGGTGGGGCCTGTAAAATATTAATATTTTATTAATGTTTAATGTCAGTGTAAGAGAAAGAGGAGAAAGGGAGAGAGAAGGATGATGAGACAGGCCAAGCGGGCCAGAAGAGAGACATGGCATTGCCTCAGGGTGCCATGTGGACCCAGAATGACACATCGGCAACCACGCTAGGAAAGATGCCACGTAGGTCATAACAGGAGAAAATTGAGTCAAATCAGGATGAAACTTTTCATTTTTTTCCACAACAAGGAAATCTACGGAAGTTCCATAGATAGCCATTGCCTATTTATTCTTGGATTTGTCATAAATTGTAAAATAGTGGTTTCTAAACATCTAGGTCCATATCATTGGCAGAGATCCATAATTAGCTGAAATTCTTGTAGAGATTATAGAAAGTAGACATGGAAACAAATCATAAAGGAATTGAATAAATTATAAGGGGTTTCAAATAGGGATGCAAAAATAGACCAAAATATATTATTTTGGACCACTTTTTAAGGATTTTTGGGATTTTTTGAGGATGAAAAGGGTTCCGAGATGGAAAAACTGGAAAAAATTATTTACTCGACATTTTGTATATGCATTGATCTAGACAACTTTGGTTTATTGAAATTTTTCCATAAGAGCATTGTTTGAGATATAGTTAGTTTGGCTAAAAATTCTAAGTCTCGAAAAAGGGGTGAAAATGGGACAAAGTTGTCATTTCCATATTGTTGTAGTTTTTTTATTGAAGCCTCATATTGACAATATAGGATTTGTTATGAATTCTCTGTCATCATTACTATATATGTATCATACAAAATTTTCCCTAGTTCCTGACATATTAATTCTACAAGTGGTAGAAGTTGGTGTCTAGGATTAATTGCACCAGAATGAAAATTGTCCAAAAGGGGTAAATTAGTAATATTCAAATGACTATAAATTTCTTCTCATAGCTCATATTTGAGAAATAATGTAGTCATTGGAAATTTCTTGGATAGAATAATCTAGATATGCACCTAGAACTATGAATTGAGCATCTAAACTCACAAGAAATCAGAAGGAAGATGACTACTGACCTTAAAGGGAAAAATTGTGTGTATGTTTCTAGAATTGTAAAGTATAGTTTTTAGCTAACAAATGTTGTTGTATACACATTGCTCAGAAGTTTAAGGTTTCTTATGGAACATAAAATGTTTATAATTAGGTCTATGTGTGTGTGTGTGTGTGTGTGTGGAATATGCAAGAGAAATATGCAAATATGAGGAAAAGGCAGGTATAGTTCTTCAAAATAAGCATGCGATTTCTTTAGAAAGATACAAGAACACGATATGTAGACTCAGTGAGAAATATAGAAGACCTATAATGAAATTTTAATGTGGGGAAATAATGTTATATGACATATGTGCATATCAAATGTGGAATATGAGTAAGAAATACCATCTAGAATCCATGATATTGCATGTGCAGTAGGTACACATGGAGGTGCAAAGCATGGGAATATGAAAAGTGGTTTAAATAGATGGTGAAATAGTTTGGAATTGGTATCAAGGATGAGAAGACGCATCCAAAGAAAGAGTGTCATGTTAAGGCTTATTCACAAGATGATCAAAGGCCAGAAAGGAAGAATGTTAAGATATGATTCAGGGTCAACCGAGGTGCAAGAGTATATCACTCAATGGATGAGAGAGTGAAAATTCCACTATGTGTAGTTTTTTAATATATGGATGTAATTAGACTCCAATGAGAGGTAATCCATAAAAATTAATTGTATTCCAAAATTGGACAAAGTCCATGAATAATTGAGGTAAGTAGAAAAAGGTATCATAGGTGGATGCCAAGTCAGTTACAGTATATTGCAGCACTCAAAGAACTATGACAACAATGAAAAGGAATTGTTGATGCATGTACAGAATGATGAGTACATTTCAAGGGTATTGCGTGAATTTCCAATGTAGAATTGGATGGCGAGTCAAGAAGAACACAAATAGGGAAGTGGTGTTCAGAAAGTAACTTCCTAAGATGACACATGAGGAAGAAAATGGTTCTATGCTTGATATGGTATGAAAAAGAGATGGAACTTAAAGGGAACTATCTCAATTGTACAGGGAAGTAGGTCAAGCTTGTACATTTTTTTGAAGAATCAAAGAGTTGCAGAGGGAAGTGCAAGGTTGCAGAATAAGTATTGAAAGGTTGACAAAGGAATCAGAATAGTAGAGCCAAGATTATTATTCAACTACTACAGAGTTTGAATGGAATGCAAGGGATAATCCATAGAGATTATCACATAAAACATGAAGCCAGTAGGTGAAGAATGTCATTTTCATGCACCAGAAGTTAAGGGGGACTCCATGTCCTTGAAGATATAAATATAGTGAAGGATACAAAGCTTGTTGCAAGACAAGGAAAAAGGATTTCATGAGATGAGATGTGACTCATGAAGTGGATGATTCATCTCTATGTGGAAATATAAGAATGCAAGAATAAGGGAATGTTAGATATAATCTAGCAACTCTTGTCTAAAAGTAAACAAAGCAAGAAAGTTGTCTCTATTATCAGAGTGCACAGCAAAAGAGGGGTACAAGTGAAAATGGAGGGTGTAGCATTTTTCATTTGGAGAAGAGTAGTATTGAATGGAAAAGAAGTGCTTCATAGTGATTCACTCAATGAAGTGAAGGGAGGTATTTAAAATTGAGCAAATCCATGTATGGAAAAGAGCATTAGAAAGATAAAAAAATAATATTATAGAATGTTGAAATTCCAATAAATGATAATGGTATTTCAAGACCAGTTGGGTCAAGGAATGGAGAGTGTTAATATTCAGTTGGAGCAGTGCATGTTACAACACTATGAATATTGAGAATTCTAGCCAAAAGATGTTGGGACAGGATTATCTGCATAAAGGAAGCATTTGTGGAATGGAAACACTAGTGGATCTAGTGGCTGGAAATGAAGAATATCCAAGTGGGGCTTGGATGCAAGGCTTAGAATAGGGGTCAGTAGTGTGTGGTTGAGAAGAATGCAAATGCACAAGGTGGAAAGGTTCTATGTAAAATTAAGGATAACCATATACAACAACAAAAATAATCAATTAATTAAATCTGAAATAGATATGCATTGGAGTGCATAATAGAATTGATGCATGATGCATACAAGAAAGATAGAAGGCATGTGTATAAAATAGGAATAAAAGATAAAAATATTGGTGCATACTAATGTGCATTTGTGCATGTGGACATGTCTGAACATGTTGGTGGCATGAGTATAGACTAAGATTAGTATGTTGATATATCTACAAAATAATGATGCTATGATATTTGAATAAAAATAGTGTTGGAATGTGTATCTAGGAAAAATGATTATAGCATGATGATATTGTTGATTATGGTATACATCCATATAAAGACAAATGAGGATGGTGGGAATGTTGATCAAGAGGTCAATGAAGGGAGCTTGTGAGCTTCTAGAAAGTACCAGATGATCAGGTAACATCAAGTAAATTGATAACAACCATGTAGGTATGCATTTGAGGTTGTTATGATGTATAAATTCTTAAGGGAATTGAGTTAAGAATACCCTCAGTGGAATATCAATATTTGAATTGATGTAAAGGCAGGAGGTATTGAGTATGCAAATATTATTTGTTGCTTGAATGCATTTATGGGAAATTTAATTGCATATTTTTTATGTTGGTTATGAGATCATAACCAAGTTAAGTTGGGAGACATCACTCCTATTGTAGCAATGAATTCCATTAGAGATGGCCATGTGTGAGGCCATAATGAGATTCGATATGGAATTTCCATAATTCCATCCAAGTGCATAATGGATTTACCCTGTATATATGATGTTTGGATCACAACCTCTTTGTTGGCACAAGAGAACACTAAGAGAATTATATTCCTAGTGTTTTGTATGGGTTGAAGAGGAAGGCATCCAAATAACTGAGGAAGTAATTGGGGAAGAGTTTGGATTATGTGTTGAGGCATAGGCCATACCTTCCAACTCACATGATGGAATACATGACATGACCATATGGTATTCCAAAGTCAATGTAAGGATACATTGTGTAGATGTGGCCATGATTATTGGCACATTGGTTTTATTTATTGGTAAAGTTGATTGCATTATAAAAATCTTGGTGTGATGATAATGCATGTACAATGAATAATAGTTTTATTTTGGATAATATGATTAATGGTTGAATTCCATTTTTAATGTGAATAATGGATGGAAATGATTGAATTGTTGATAAACTACAATTTTGAGATCATTTCATGAACTGTAGTAAATGTGCATGAGTGCTGACAGACTTGTTTAGTTGCAAGAAAGTTGAGGAAATTGTGGGTATAGTAGTCTTGTATATGGAAATGATGTAAGCCCATAAGGAATAATGATACCTAAAACTACAAAACCCAAACATAATGTGTAGAAATCTCATGCCTAGGAAATTTTATTTTCCTGTATAAAACAGTTTTGCGAAATTAATAATTGAAAATTGTTATGATATGCTAACAATTTTTTTGGCTGCATGGAAATTGAGAAAATTGCAGGAAGAATGGTATTGGATATGACAAGGACGTAATCCCATAAGGAAGACTAGTATCTATTGTGGCAAGAGCCAAACATAATGAGAAGAAAACCCATGCTTGGAAAAAAAAAATTGTGTAAAACATATTTGAAAATTTATAAATGAAAATTGTATGATGATGTCTCATATTGATTGTATGCATATGATGTAGATGGGATGATTGTTGTGGGTTAAAAATTTCTAGTGGAAGTCTAGCAACAAGTTGGCATTTGTTTGCATAAGAACACCTTGGAAAATGATGGATCGCCTAAGGAACTATATAGCAATGAAAGGGATGTCTAAGCCTAGAGGATGAATACATCAAGAAGAAGAAAGTTGTCAAGCTTGCATTAGAGCCAGGTTTTCAAGCCTAGGGAGTGAAATCTTGTGAGGGATTTTCACTATCGAAGAACCAGGTTTCCAAGCTTGAAGAGTGAAATCTTGTGTGGGAGTTACACTATCGAAGAACCAGGTTTTTCGTCCTGAAGAGTGAACTCATGTGTGAGTTTCATTGTAGAAGCAAGGTCGTTGTTGGTTATTTACTGGTAGTTATTTCTAGCAGTGAGTCCCTTGAGATCCCAATAGTGATATTCCGAGTGACACACGCTAGAGGGACCCTGATAAATTAATGATTCATTCTGATGGACTGAAGATGGTGAAGGGGGCACACTCGTTAGGTAAACCCTGATAAACTAATGGGATTCTCTATGGACTATGAAAAGTGAAGGGGTACATTCCTTGGGTTGGGTGGGTTAAGAGGAAGAGAGCTAGTGGAAATCAGGATAGTTGTAAGAGAATTCAAGGGGTTTATGTATACTATTTGAGCCAAGGTGCCTTTGTATTTATGGATTTTTGGGATGAAGTGCCTATGTATTTTATGTTTTAGGATGGAAAGCATGTTTGAAGCTGGATCAAAAGGCCTATGTATCAATTAAAATCTAGAGAGCCTAGTATTGTAATATGTGTGAACACCTATAGGGTGTTGTGCATTGAGGACAGTGGAAAAATAAGGGGGAGGGGAATATAACATCCCCGGTTTTAATTCCCGCAAATTATAATGTAATTGTATACACATGAATTAAGTTGGTGATCCGATATGATTGGGTCAAAGAGCCCATACCGATTAATATGGTCAAGGGACAAATTGTATATAATGAACATTGAAATAATTAATAAAAGTAGTAATCGTTGGTTGCGATACGAGAGTGTTGTAGGAAAATCTGCCTGCGGACAAGTAGATCGACCTCTAAGGTTTGACCTTAACCCTAGACAGAAAAGTGCTTATCATGGACACTGAATTTCTTTCGAATCTATCT
>JZKD02S2141865.1:16454-43385 GCA_000966675.3 Picea glauca
AGTGGATCAACCATATGGTAGTGCAAGAAAATAAGCAAGGGGGAATCATGATCTATGTTGACTTAAGAAAACTAAATGATGCTTGATTACATGATCCTTTTTCTACTCCTTTCACAAACAAAGTATTGGAGAATGTAGGAGGTCAAGAATCTTGTTCTTTTACAGATGTATTTTCAGGTTATCATCAGATCAAGATAGCACTAGAAGATAGACATAAGACAACATTTTCTATAGAATGGGGATCATTTCAATATACAGTCATGCCATTTGGGTTGAAAAATGCACCTGCAATTTTTTCAAGGGTAGTAGTAGAATATTTTAAGAACTTCATTCATAACTTTTTGTTGGTTTACTTGGATGATTGGACAATGTTTAGTTTATTGAAGGATCATGTTGAAGTATTAAGGCTAATGTTAGATAGATGTAGATAGTGTCAGATCTCTTTAAACATTAAGAAGTTCATTTTCAATGCACCTTTTGGTATTTTCTTAGGACATGTGATGTGTAAACAAGGTCTGTTGGTTGATCCTGCTAAAATGTTGTCATTGTTAACTTACCACCACCTAATTCAGTGTGTCGGTTGAAGAGTACACTTGGTCATACAGGGTATTATAGGAAGTTCATAAGAGGATATGCATATATTATAGCGCCAATGGAGAAGTTATTGAATAAGGACACTAAGTATTAGTGGAATGATGAATGCTAGTAGAGTTTGGATATTTTGAAGGAGAACATGGTTATTGTGCCAATTTTAGTGTTTCCAGACTGGGAAAAAGAATTCCATGTGCATGTGAACGAATCTGCAATAGAATTAGGAGTAGTGTTGACACGACTAGGAGAAGGTGATATAGATCACCCTATTGCATTTGCAAGCAAAAAGTTATCAGATTTAGTATATAACTATAACACTATAGAAAGAGAAGGATTAGCTATGGTGTATGATTTGCAGAAATACATACATTACTTGTTAGGGAAAATTTTCAAGATGTTTACAGATCATTCATCTCTGAGATATGTAGTCAATAAGCTAGTGTTGGGGGGAAGGATATAAAGATGGCTACTTTTGTTCCAAGAGTTTGATTTTGAATTTGTACTGAATCCTGGAATATTGAATGTAGGACCAGATCACTTATCCAGGATAACTAATGAATAAGAACCCAATAACATGGAAGAAAATTTTTTAGTTGCACAATTTTTTTCAGTACAGATAGTTGATGAGTATTTTGTTGACATTATTGAGTTTTTTAGTAAAAGAGTTGCACCAAGAGAATTTAATACTGCGTAGAAGAAAATTTTGGTGGTCAGGGCTGCAGACTATCAATTGATTGTAGGTCATTTATACAAACTTGGAGCAGATAACATCTTAAGGAGATGTGTTATGAAGAATGAAAGGCCTATCATTTTAGCATAAGCACATGAAGGAATTGTTGGAGTACATTACGCAAGAAAAGCTACCGTGCAGAAGGTATTGCGCACAATATTATGGTGGCCAATAGTTCATAAGGATTCAAAGGAATTCTGTCAAAAGTGTGATGTTTGTCAAAGAGTTGGGAAACCATCGAGGAGGGATGAGATGCCACTGAGACCGCAAATAACCTTACAATTGTGACGACTGCGCTCATTCACAAGAAGATGGTTACACTGAGGCTTTGAAGATATTTTACAATAATCAGGACTATCAAAAACCCTAGACATCCAAAAACCTAACCCTAGGAGATGAAGTGCCAAAAGTCATGTGGGCCCTGTTTGGGTAAGTTAGTACATCAACTTCCCGGGGTTGTAACTTTTTCATACGATCTTCGATTTAGGCGCACGATATCTCGCTGGAAAGGTCTAATCGAGAAGAAAAATCTCTGACTAACCTAGGAAAGTGCCTTCAGCATTGATCTAGGCCCCGAATCCCAAAAAAACGTCGTTTAAGGCCTCAAAACAGCTCCGAAAGTTTGGAACCCGAAAAACTGTCGAACAACTGCCAAGGTGGAAAACTGTTTTTCGAGCCAGTGGAATAGGTGGGTGGCCAAAAATATCCACCTGGATCAATCCTCCCTCCTTAAGGAGCAATGATCTCAATTTCATTGAGTTCCCCCATCAGGTGAGGAAATTTCTATTGAATTTGGCCACGGGTGAGCCACTTGCCTTGGTGCAGGAGCTGCCCTACTTTGACGACTCAATAAAGTTGGATACTTTTTTGTCAAGTGCCCTTGATATGTGTGTCCACAATTTGATCATTGGATGCATGTTGTATGCAGTAGGGGTATAGCTCTGTTGGTGTCAGTTGTTCTGTTACTTCTGAGGTGTCCAATAATGGTGGGAAATAAGGTCAAAGGAGATCCATGTTGAACTATGGGTGCAGGCCAAGGAAAGGAGAAATGTTGAGCTCAAAAGAATTATCCCCCATAGCCTTGGTGATGGTGTATGACCCATAACAGAGTGGGTGAAGCTTCCTATGGGGTCCTGTAAGGCATTCTTTATGCAAGTGTAACCAAAATTTGTCACCCACCTGAAACTTATGTGGCACCCGATGTTGATTATGGCACTGCTTATACTTGTCATTGGACTTCTGTAGGATATCCTGAACCTATTGGCGGATGTGTTGGATCCTCTCAATGAATTGGATGGCTTTGTCATCTTCAGTTGGAGAAGGAGATAAGTCAACTGAGGTGACTGCAAGGGGAAGTACAACATCTATGGGACCCAATGGTTGGAATCCCAACCCCACCTGAAAGGGGTTGTGTTCGGTTGAACTATGTAGGGCTTGGTTGTAGCTATGTTGGACATAGGGAAGACTCTCATCCCATGTGTGAGGGTTCTTAGAATTATACATGCACAGAATATGCACAATCATTTGATTTATGACCTCAGTTTAGCCTTCTGTCTAGGGGTGGAAGACCGTGGATTTGGTGAGCTTGGTGTCCAGCAATGACTAGAGGCTCGACCAGAATGTGTTGATAAATCAACTATCCCAATCTGAGACAATGGTTTGCGGGATTCCAAAATGTACCCAGACTCGTTCAAACAAGACTTTGGAAGTGGCCTCTGTTGTGATTCTCCTCTTGCAGGAAACCATAATCACCATCTTAGAAAAGTGATAAACAACCACAAAAACACAGTCATTTCCTCACTTGGTGGATGGGAGGCCCAACATGTAGTCCATTGAGATGGATTCCCATGGCCTGTCAGGAGTAGGAAGAGGGGTTTACATGCCTTGTTTCTTAGTGGTTGGTTTGGTAATAGCGCAGGCAGTGCAGGACCTGATATACTTGTTGACCTCTTATCAAAGTTTCGGCGAGTAGAAATGTTTTTGTAGCATCGCCACTGTCTTTTCGACGCTGAAGTGTCATGCCACCCAATTGTAGTGGGCTTCCTAGATCATCTTTTCTTGCTCGCTTGATGGAATGCAGATATGGCCCAGACGACACAACAACCCATCCTAAAGATGGAAATTATCAACAACTGCATTTGCACCCAAAATTTGGTAGGTGGTGGCGAAATATAGGACTGTCTCATAGAGTTGGGGCCATCCAAAGGTCTCATGGACACAACATTCTATCACCATGGTGCGTGTTGTGAATGGCGGTCTGTTGAGGAAATCAGTAACGCAGTTGGTGCTTCTTGTTTTATACTTGATCTGGAGGTGGAATTGTTGCAAGTATGTGGACCACTTTTGATGGCGGTCATTCTGCAATTTGCCTTGTGTCTGCATGAACTGCATTGGCTTATGATCATTGTGGATGACTGTCTCCTTCCCAAGAATGTAATGTATCCACTGGCGAAAGGCTTACACAATGGAGTACATTTCTTTTTCATAAGTAGGGTACTTACAGACAACATCTGATAGTGTTTCACTATGATAGGCCATGGGGTGGTTGTTTTGAGTGAGAACACCGCCCACAACATAGTCTAAAGCATTTGTTTCGATCTCAAAGGGATGTTGCAAGTCTGGTAGTTAAAGTATTTGGGTTGAGCACAAACGCTTCTTCAAATCATTGAACTCTTGTTGTTGGGACCGACCCCACACAAATTTCCCCTTACCACCACCCCTGGTTATTTGACTAAGGGCCCATGTAATATGGGAGAATCCCAACACAAACCTATGGTAGATATTGGGAAGGCCCAAGAAGCTTTGAAGCTCAATGAGTGTGGTTGGGACTGGCCATTCATGGATGACTTGGATCTTGGTTGGATTCACATGTACCCCATGCTAATCAATGATGCAGCCCAGGTAATGGACCCTATCCATGCCGAAGGAGAATTTTTCCAAGTTGGCATATATCTTGTGTTGTCGCGGGGTGTGAAACACCTGTTGAATATGCTACAAGTGTTATGACCCAGTCTTATTGTAAATGAGAATTTCATCCAGATACACCACTACAAAATTATTGGTGAATGGTCACAGGATATCATCCATCATCCTCATGAAAGTGGCTGGAGCATTTGTCAAACCAAAGGGCATGACCAACCATTCAAAACGTCATTGCTTTGACTTGACGAAGGTATTCCATACATCTGTATGTTCTATCAGGACCTGGTGGTAACCAGACTTCAGATCAATCTTACTGAAGCATTTGGCCCCCCGTGAGTTGATCAAGGAGGTCGTCGATTCGGGGAATCAGGTACCGATTTATGACTGTGATTTTTTTCAGAGCCCGGTAATCAATGCAGAGTCGTCAGGTTCCATCTTTCTTTTGTACCAACATGATTGGGTTTCCGAAAGGTGATGATATGGGACATATGTGCCCCTTGTGGATCATTTCTTGGATTTGTCACTCGATTTCCTCATTCTCTAATAGAGAGTAGCGATAGACTTGCCCATTGGGAAGCGGTGCTTCGGGGGTCAGATCAATGGGGTGCTTGACTTGATAGTGTAGAGGTACTCTGGTAGGTGAGGAGAAGATATCCAAGTATTCTTCCATGACCTTATCTACTTGCTTCTACTATGTGGAGAGGTCAGCTGCAAATACCCTAGATGTTGCTATGATCTTTCTCTCATTCTAAGAGAAAATAATGAAGAAGACAAACTTCCTTGTTTGAGAGATGAACTTCCTGCATTGCTTGGCAGAGATCAAGGAAATAGCACTAGGTGGGATTGCCTCGGGTATCCTGTACAATTTCTTGTTCAAAGTAATAATAACACTACAAGGCCTAGACTCATATACAACATGACGTTTCCATAAATAAGGTTGGCCCAAAATAACATCACAAAATTTGATAGGAGCAACATCACACAATACCTCTTCTTTGAAGGTCTTGATGTCATACACTAGTCGACACTGTTGTCTGATGTGGAGATCGCTTCCTTGGCGGAGCCATCCAATGGTGTAGGGTTGTGAGTGTGGAATTGTCAGCCAGTCGCTTGACGACCTATGCTGAGATGAGGTTCTTTTGGCTACTGCTATCAACGATGAAGTGCAGCGGGGTGCCTTTTACCCACATCTATGAATGGATGAGGCGCTCTCCTTCTTCTGGCTCATCTGGTTCACCAGGCTGGAGCTTGGTAGTAGCAACGTTGGCACTGGGTTCTGCATCAATGATCTATCCTCCCCTTTCTAGTTTTGACTCAAAGTCAGAACCTGCATCTGATTCATAGGCTTTCACTTCGGCCACTAGCAACTTCTTTGAGCGACAGTCAGTAGTGTTATGCCGAGGGCTCTTATGGAAGTCGCAACACTTTCCTGCATCTTTATTTGTCTTTCTCGTGTCCTTCTTTGCTTGTGGATTGAACTGGTTGTCCTGATACTGTCCATCTTTTCTCTTTCCTTTTTTCTGTGGGTTGGGCCCTCCCTTTCCTGACTTTTTCTATGAGGGGTTCCTAGGCTCAAATTGCCGCATCTTTTGTTTGAGCTTCTGCTCGATTTTGATGGCAAATCCGTAGGCCACTCCTAAGGATGAGATGTCTAGAAATTCCATTTTGGTTTGGATGTATCTATGTAGAGCACCAAGATACTTGAGCACCATATGTCGCTCCAAATCTTTGATACCCAGCTTGGTGCGCAAGGTGTGGAAGATATTTGTGAACTATGGCATTGCTTGGTCTCTTTCTTTCCGCAGTGTGGTCCATTTGGTATACAAGTCATCATAAATTTCGATAGGGTAGTTATGTTTCTTAATAGAATCCGTGAAGGATTCCCAGGTGGTCATGACTGTAAATAATGAGGGTTCCTATGTTTCCATTTGCTCACAGAAGTTTTCCCACCAATATTTGACATGGGCAACGACTTTGAGGAGCGCAAAAGTAATCTTTTCTCTATTCGAAAAGTTATCGACAGAAAAATGCCCTTTTAGTATATTCAACCACTTGTCTACAACATCTGTGTCTATCTGACCTTCAAATATAGGAATATTGAAGTTGATTTGTACCTTGAAGGGGGCGGTGCCTCCACTCGAAGAAGATGCGTTGCCTACTGGTAGCCACCGAAGGATTTGCGCGAAACTACCCATCATCTCGTTCCTTTGTTGCATGAGGGATTCCTCAAGAAACATTTTGAAAGGATATCCTATCCTATCATATTTCTTTTCTCCTGCCATGAGAGTTCGCTTGGGCGTGCGAGATATTTTGTCCTCAAGAGAAACAAGATCGAAACCCAATTCTGTGTACTCTGACCTCATTTGGGACATGCATTAAGACGACAAGGAGAAGGCCACTCAAATACCACTAATCTGGATTTTATGAGAAGAATGAAATGACTACAGATTATTAACATATTCTTAAAATAGAATAACAGAGATACATTAAAATTGGTTTTCTATTCAATAAGGAAATAAGATGAAATTGTAAAATGCAGCGGAAAACAAGCTTGTTGGAATGGTGGCGGCTTATCTCTGAGAAGAGATGTGACGGTTGCGCTCATTTGCAAGAAGATGGTTAAAATGAGGCTCTGAAGGCCTTTTATAATAAAAATGAATATCAAAAACCCTAGACATCCAAAAACCTAAACCTAGGAGATGAAGCGCCAAAAGTCATGTGGGCCCCATTCGGGTAAGTTAGTACATCAACTTCCCGGGGTTGTAAATTTTGCATACGATCTTCATTTTAGCTAAACAATAGCCCATTGGAAATGTCTAAATGAGAAGAACAATTTCCAACTAGCCTAGGGTAGTGATTTTAGCAGTCACTTGGGCCCCAAATCCAAAAAAAACATCGTTTAGGACCTCAAAACAGCCCTGGAAGTTTGGAACCTGAAAAACTGCTAAAAAACTACCAAGGTGGAAAAAAAAAATCCAAGCCAGTGGAATAGGTGGGTGGCCACCGATATCCACTTGGATCATAGATATGGTTCTCCTCCATGATATTAATTATTTTCATTACCCAGGGAATCTTATAATGCATTGGCCAGGGCCATATCAAATAAAGTCTTTCACATATGGAGGTTTTGTATAACTGCAAGAATTAGCAGGAAAGGAAGTCCAAGGAATGGTGAATGGTAGTCGACCGAAACTATATAGAGAAAATTGACCCATTAACACTCAATAGTTGTAGTGAAACAAGTACACTTGTACATATTGTAAATAGTAGGAGTTAAAAGAAGAAAAAGGAAGAAAAAACTAGAAAAATGAAGAAAAAGTAAAAAAGAAGTACCCAGGGGAATAAGTGCTAGATAGTTCACAAAAGATAGAGATTCATGGCGACGAGAAGTGAAGATATTGCACGTGGGATAGATAAGATAGAATAAAATATCTGTGTGTCATAAATATATCACAGAACAAAAATACAGTGACCAGAAAAATGAAATAGTCGGGAAACGAAAAACTGGTCACCAGAAAAAGGAGGCGTGAAATGAACATTTATGAAGCATGGTTGGTAAGATTTGGAACATTTATGACAGTTAATGAAGCATGATTAGAAATATTTCCTGCATTTATTGAAACAGTTTGGAAGAAAAATTAGGGTTCGACAAGCCAAATTGCGAATTCGAGCAAACATAGTGTTGGAAAGTGAGGAGAGAACAAGTGATTTAGCAAGTTGACAGTGAGATTTCAAAAGTAAAACCACTTAGATTCCAACAATATGGCACCACCCAAAGTTGGATCACCCAGCCAAATGATGAGGAGAACTCGCAGAAACAACAGGTCATCATCAGAGCCAACCGTCGAGGTCGAAAATCCTACACATATGGAGGGAGTGGTGGATGTCGACACCATTCCTTCCCTAGCCATTGAACCTATGAGTCCTACCTTGGTCGAGGATCAAGATTCAACCCCTTCGATAGAACATATGCAAATTGACCCATAGAACATCGTTGAAGAGCCAAACCTGACGTAGGAAACATTCATCCCATAGTAGAAGCGGATGAGGAAAGTACTAAGTTCGATGAGCCAAGGGATCAATCTAGTGCAGAAAAAACACAGAAGGAAAAAATAATAGCTGAGGAAATTACAATGCAACATGAGTGTGGAAGAGGGGAGGAGGAGGAAGAACAAATGTACCAAGAGGCAGGGCCCTCAAGAATGCCAATAAAAGATAAAGGAAAACAACCAGTCCATAGATCCCCGCGTAAGCAACCAAAGGCAACCATTATGTTATCGCGCATACCAGTAGAAGTAAAGGTTGTTGCATATTTACTTGGATGCGTAGATAAACTGCACTATTCATACCATGATATAAGAGACAGATAAATTCCCAGAGTTCATGCAACAGGTATACTTAGAGAGAAAAGTGGTCAGCGCGACAGAAGTACCTATAATGGACCCTAAGAAGTTGATACAAGGGTTATATAACACAAGTATCATGAATCTATTGGAGATCTCACACTTTGGAAGGGGGAGGATGTAAATAAATGTGTCAAGAAGTTACTAGCAGTCATGCATGGAGGTATTTTGTGGTTACATACACAAGTTTCCATAGACGTTGATTTGATAGAAAATATAACAGGTCTTCCCACCAATGATGAGCCACCTGAACAATACATAGATGATAAGACCAAGGAGAAATAATTGGGAGAAGAGATGAAGAAGACCTACGGAAAAGAGAGAGGATCCAGGGGGATCATCATCAATAAGATTAAGGAACCAACAACACGGCTAGAAACCAAACTGATGGCTTGTAAATTACTTAGAAAGTGTCGCAAGGAGGAAGTACTAGTAGGCGTCATAGCAGTAGTCGCGCAGTGCGCAAAGGGATGTGTATTAATTTGGATACCATATTTATTAAATTTATATTTATATGATTGCAAGGATGCCCAGGATGTGGGGACATAATTTCATTACTCATGGATTATTTTATTGATTGCATTAGTGAGTTGGAAGCACCCTAAATACTCTATGTTCTTTTAGAGAAAGGGAAGGTGTCATGTAGCACAATATGAATCATTGTGGCACACAATGGTTGCAAGGGAAAGAAAAACAAATGCTAGCATCTTCATAACATACTTGGAAGAAATCCAGGAGAAGGTGGAAAACACTTGGAGGATCTCACTAGAGGTGGTGGAGTAATACAAAACCATAGCCAACTTCAAAGCCTCGAGACATAATATGTGGATTCATGAAAAAATGGATCCAACAAAGGAGTGGTTGTAGATGAGGTACTGCATCACAGTAGAAGAAGTCCAATGGGTGATGAAGGATTGGAAGAAGGAATGGCAGGCTCAAGTAGAACAACCAAAGGACAAGCAGCCAAAAAAGAACAAACAAATAGTATAATGTAACACACCCACTATAACGTAGTACAAATTTTCGTTCTTCCTCAAGGGACAAAATCCCCGATTACCGATGAGGATCCTTTTCATCTTAGCCCTACCGTCTATGCTGCTGGTCTACGTGACCTGCCTTCGAAGTGCGAACGTCCCCAAGACTCACGATTCTCCGATTCTCGACGTGCCTTTTTCATGCTAGCCCTCCTGGCTCAGCCCTTGGTCCACGTGACCATCACCCCGTGACCACAACCTTACCCCTCGTTGGGTTTTCAGGGTTTGCGATGCCAAAAAGCATGCACCTACGGGATTCCCGACTCCTGTGTGGCCCACGCTATATTCCTTCCTGTCGGAGTATCGCGTTTCGCGATTCCAACATGTAAGAGTTTCACACCTTCCAAAACTACGATTCTCCGATCCCTGACTCCTCGGGATCTCCTGACACACATCCCAAATAATGGGTGGTTCTGATCTCGTCGGAATATTGTGCTTCGCGGCTTCACAACTCTTGTTGCCAAGATCACGGGCTTCAACCTATGAAACCCCGATACACAATCCTACGTGTAGATCTGATGATTCTCCTGCGACCCAGATCCAACGACTACTCTTCTTCCTCACTCCTCACGTCTCGCGACTTGGAGTACCAAATGCTTGGATCCTTACCCTGCGAACCTTCGATTTCATGGGATCCCTAGACCTCTACCACCTGTCCTCCTCAGATGGATGGCTCTGATCCTCTCGTGGCTTCGCCATTCGCGACTTGGAGCATCCAACATTTGGACTCCTACCTTGCGAACCTCCGAGTTCACGAGATCCATGGATCTCTACCACCTGTCCTCCTCGGATGGATGGCTCTGTTCCTCTCGTGGCTTCGCCATTCGCGACTTGGAGCATCCAACCTTTGGACTCCTACCTCGCGAACCTCCGAGTTCACGAGATCCCTGGATCTCTACCACATGTCCTCCTCATATGGACGACTCTAATCCTCTGGTGGCTTCGCAATTCATGGATTGGAGCATCCAACCTTTGGAATCCTACCTCGCGAACCTCCAAGTTCATGAGATCCCTGGATCTCTGCCACCTGTCCTCCTCGGATGGACAACTATGTTCCTCTCGTGGCTTCACCATTCGTGGCTTGGAGCATCCAACCTTTGGAATCCTACCTCGTGAACCTCTGAGTTCATGAGATCCCTGGATCTCTGCCACCTGTCCTCCTTGGATGGACGGCTCAGATCCTTTTTTCCCCTATTCACAAGGCTTAAACCTCGTCTATCTTCCTATAGATCTAACGATTGTCGGGTTTCCTAGCTAAGATCTGATGGTTCAGATCAGTCCCGATGTCGCGCCCCTTTCCTACTACTCTTTGGACGTGGAAAAATCAACGGTCCATATGTTCTCATGGAAGCTAGGGATATACGATTCAGATTTCCTCGCTATTCATGAAGTTAGAGGGAAAAAAAGGGGTTAAGGAAATTAACGCCCTCGTTTATTCCTTCGATTTTAATGATCGTGAATGACCGCAGGTTCCCCAACAGGATCTCATCCATTGATCAATACTTATCTTTACGCTGCTACTTCAGGATTATAAGAGGGTCATTCCTCTTCATACAGGGTTGTTAGGACTTGCACATTCAAGTCCTTTTTCCAGGTTCTTGGTAAACCTTTCCAAGGAGGAGATCTCTGTGAAGAGGTCTACTCTGGGGCATTCATGGAGACAGATAAGGGGAAACAAATTCCCGAGAACGGATTGGAAGTCTGACTTGGTTCATCTTATGCATAATTAGATTCATTTACCAACATAAGCCATGCGTGGTTCTTTTTCTGTTATAAGCATATACAACTATTAATATTGATCAAAATACCACACAGACCTTCCTATAATGAAAACATTCACAGTTTCACAGATTACAAACATAATTATCAGAATACATATATTTCCAGATGCCAGAGGCAAAACACTTATCAGAAATAACACCAGGTTTAATAAATTGCTGAGAGGGGTTCTCGTTTCCACCCAACCATAGGCATAGCGACTCCCAGCGGATTTACCACTAGCCACCCCCAAGCTGAGACCACGATGTTGTTGAGACTGCGTCTCTCTGTCTGTCAGTGACCAGGAGTGAAGGTTGCAATCCTTCCTCTCTGCTATCACTCACTCTGCATAAAAACTACCATAGTTCCCCTCGCGTCTGCCCTTTCAATCGTCTCTGCCATACACCTTATCCTCTCGCGAGGTTGCGTGTGGCATGATTATCCTCGCGTCGATCAGGCTTGACAGCTCTACAAATGGGTGATTCACCATCCCATCCCTCATCAAGCCATCCGCCTACCAGCCTACGAGGCATTGAATTTCAAGGCCAGTGAGCCGCTTTTGGTTCTCCGGGCCAGTGGAGTCCAAATACGGTATCTAACTCTCGGTGGAAGTTAACGCCACCTTTTCAGGTGCCTTCCACCGCCATCGTGGTCTCTTTTTCTGCACATCCCCTCATCAAAATTCCTGCAATAAATTCAAAATGTTACTTACATTCATTGACCTCTTCCTCAAGGTCCATTTACATCATATTTTCACATTTATGAGTTTTCCATAGTTCTTGGCCAGTCCAGTTATATTTACAAGTTGGGGGAAACAGGGTGTTACATATAAGCAGGCTCATCATAAAGAAATGGTACCCCAACATTAAATACAAGAGTATCAGTTGGGCGCATGAAGCCAACATGGGGGAGGGTAGCAACAAAGAAGAAGACTATCCCCAAGACAATCATACCGCAGAAGGACCGTGCATAAACTACTAATGGTGCGACACAAAGGAAGGATGGCATCCTTGCACGAGAGGGACAAACAGGAGGGGATATACTAGATACCCCAGGCACAACAGAGCTAACACAGCCAAAGCCACCAAAGAGAATGATTTTACAGTCAGGTGGAGCATGTAAGAATATGAAGGCGCACAAGGAGATTCCCCTAGTACATAATAACATAAGTGATGTAGAATTAGTTGCAGAGAGAGTACAAGACCGCATCGCTAAGAATATGATGAGGCAAAAAAGAAAAGAGAAAATATTATGAAAGAGATAATAGAGGTCAGGCACGTATTAGAGAATATACGATTGACCAAGGCACAAAATGAGGACACAACACAACAGTAAGCAGTGCAGAGCGAGGAGGCAGCAGTGAAGATCAAAACATTAGCCAGTGAGATTTTTAACCTGACTAAAGAAATGTTACGAATAGATGAGGAATTGGCATAAAAAAAAATTAAGAACATGGAACAAATGGAATTGGTATTCAACAATATACCAACAAAATCCCTCTATCGGTTACAAGTCATTGTTGTGTAGGAAGTACAATCCAAGCCGAGGACGAATGCAACAAATCTGCAGACAACCAGAGAAGAAAAAGAGGTGTTGAATACATTTCTTACAAAATTACGACTGGAACGAGAAGAAGAAAAATGTTGCGCAGATATCTTAGAAAAAAGACTTGAATAAGTCTTCCAAACAATTATAGACAACACACTCACAGGAGAAATCAACGCAGAGGAAATATTGAAGAAGATAGCACAGAAAATGGAGGAGTACAAAAAAGAGATAGTAGATTTGGTTGGAAAGATAACACCAACCACACCTCCAGAAGTCATATCAAAGAGGGAAAAAAATACAATGGAACAAGCAGATCTTCTTGCATTGGAAGTCAAGGAAATAGCAGGACTTTATGAGAGGACAGTGAAAATATGGACAAACCTAGTAGAAGATGAGAGGATCTAGAAGTTAGAGCAGAGAGAAGAAAAGTTGAACAATGCAGTTCAGGATCTAAAGTAGAAACAGAAAGCAATGGCCATACCCTTGAGGCTAAGGGCCACATATGAAATGAAAAACCTGCAAGCAGAAGTAAACACAATCCAGGAGGAATGGCAGATTAGACAGGCTCAGTTGGATCCCCTGCAAGAACAAACAGAGCATATGATAACAACACTGGAAAAAGAGAAAGCCAGAATGGAACAGGCACACTTAGAAAGCATACAAGTGTTGAAGGATCATGTTACAACGCAGGTCGTGGAGACCCTCACAAAGAAGAATGTGTAGATGAAGGCAAAACGAAGATGAACTAGATAAGAGGTTCCAGGAATTGCAGAAATTAGTGTAGGAGGCACGCACAACATGAGTGGCTCAGGATGAGCCATAGGTTAGTGTTGGGGGCTTGTTGGAATAAGAAATTTTGGGAGTTAAGCACAGTAAGTGAGGTAGAATGGACCAAAGGAAGTAGCGCATTCCAGAAAAAAAAGGATGACCAACGCGACAAAGGGAAAAGGAAGTAGTGCGCCAGGAAATAAGGAAGATCAGTGCAAGGAATGGTTGGAGAGAAAACCAACAACGTGAAAGGAAGTTAGAAAGTGGACAAGTGGATTCCACTTAGAAATTAGGGTTTTGGAATCATATTGTAAAGGTTTTTACCCATTTTTTATTATAAATAGAAGATGTATGAGGAAGATAGGGGAGATCTTAAGAGATCGAAGAACTCGTATGTGAAGAGCCTATTTGGGAGAACCTTTTTTAGTCTTGAGTTTTTGGTATGTTGAGCTGAGGAGATAATGGAGTCAGTTCTGAGATGTAACTGAGGGGCAGGTCACAAGTTGTGGAGCTTAGTGTAACATTGGTTAGCCTCACTATTCTCAAACCCTATGATGTAATGCACAAAACATTATTTTGATGAAGAATAAGAAATAAGCAGAAGATCTTTGTGGATGTAGCCCAAGGGGTGAACCATGGTAAAATAGTGTTTTTATGTGTGATGTTTTCAATTTACATGCTTTGTAATGAATGAATGGTTAGATGAATGAATCTATTAAGGTTTATTTGCAGCACACACTAGTATAATGAATGCCACTGAATGGATAAAATAATATATCCGATGAATGTTATGATAGAATGCATATTAAAATAGAAGAATAAGTAAAAATAATATCCCCAACCCCTTCCATGACTGCAAACATATGCATCATGAAGTCACCCATAATCCATCTCCGATGAGACTGCATTGTGCACTCTGTGCGTGGTGTAGCCTTCTGGTCTACCAGAAGGGTCAATGGTGAAAAGGTTCTTTTTTTAGAACTAAGGTAGAACTCGAGTCATCCCATACACCCAAAAAGTAGGATGATCCATTAAGACTTGTGCACATATCTCTCCTTTTACACCATTGAGAAATAATTCACTGAAAAAATTATCGGACATGCCTTTGGTGCAAATGGCCAATTTCTCAAAAGCATATTTGATGAAATATTCAATTGTATTAGATTTTTTAAGCTTGGTCAATGGTCCCCAATAATGAGTGTATTTTTCAAAGTGTTAATAAAGGTCTAAGACAAATTGTGTCCAGTAAATATAACCCCTGTGGGAGTTCTTATTCCATTGCTAACATTTAGGATCCAAATATAAGACACCCATGCTAAGTTTCGTCAAGTCATCTGTCATGCCATGTAGGGAAAAGTAATGTTCCATGAAAGTGACCCATCCAGTCCATTGCCACCATTTCCAACATTTAGGATATAAATATAAGACACCCATGTGAATTTTCATCAAGTCGTGTGATTCCATGTAGGGAAAAGTAATGTTCCATCAAAGTGACCCATCCAGTGGGGTTGGATCTATCAAATTTGTTGAGATAAAATTTAGGAAGTCTATGCCACATGTGAGTCATTAGATAAAAAAAAAAGTGGGGTGGAGTGAAGCCCAGTGGGATTGGATGATTCAACTACTTCCTTTTTGTATGGTTGGTCTAGTGATTGATAACCCAAGGATTTTAAAGTGTGGATCTAATATTTCATCACCATGAGTTTGGAAATATGGTTAGGTACTAAATCCAAGATTGTTATCTTATCACAGTTGACATCAATAGTTTTCCAAGCATAGGAGTGGATGTGTTCTATCCTGTGTTGCAAATCATCACACAAAGTTTCTAGAGAGGAGACTTTGGTGGATATCTATACAACTTGAATGGCAACCATAGAGATGTGGGTCCACAAGAAAAATGTTATTGGATAGTGGTGCCAATGTGATAAGCACTAGATCTTGGGTATGTTGACATATATGCATGATAGTAGGGTGGGTGGGTCTACCAAAAATACTCACTAGAGAGTGGTACCATGACAATCAACTTATCACAAGGATTCTATTGAGATAGGTCTCAAAAAAGAGTGCAAGTAGGACCCTGAGTTTTTTTTGTTTGCTACTCCTAAAGTTGTACTTCTTCCTAAATATTCATACACTAACATAATTTCCAAATTCTCAGTACTGCAATTTATGTAGGAATTTTGTGGACTAGCAGTAGAGGATGGGGTTTCTAGGGTCATAAGGGAAAGGGAGTGCCAGGTGTTATAGCTCTCTTATATATGTGTAAGTTCCAATAATAGCATGCGGCCCAATACCTTATAACGCTAATTAAGGAGGCTCGATTGTACCCTTATTCATACTAACTAATTACCTAGTTACTAGAGAGTAATATTCTTAAGTGTTGTTCTTGATGCACTATAGCAACAAAATGGTCGATGGGCTTATCTAAATCTAGTTTCGAGTAACCTAGGGGACTTCTAATATACACAAGGGTACATGGAAGTGAAATTATGTGTACAGGTGTTATTTGATGTGGTACCACTCAAAGGGGTGCTAACAGGGGTTACAAGGGTGACCAATTATGTGAAATTGATTGTGTTTCTTGTGTGTATTCTTCCCCTACTGCAAATTTACTCGTTGAATGACAAATCACTATGTTATTTATAGACATCAGAATATGTCTCTAGCCTAAAACAATTCACTAAAAATATCAACTCAAGAAAGTGCTTTGATACCAGTTGTGGTGTTATTTATTAGAAAAATAGAATATTTGGATCATAAATAGCATAATATATCAATATTTAGAGAAAAAATGACAGATTATAACAACAATAGGAAATTGTAGAAGAATCAAAATACTACAAATAGCAATACCTTTATTGATGAAAGCAATGTTCACTTGCTTCGTCAAGGGGGAAACCTCTAGATGAGCAAAGCTCCAATTATAATATGATTCACAAGACATCCCATTACCTTGTTTCTACCTCATTATATAGTATATATCTAACCTCTTAGGAACTTGCTAGTGAAGGAAATTTCTAGTAGGCAGAAACTTCTAGTAAACCTTTTTACAATTATTGCTTTCACACTATATCTACTACATGAACCTTATTTAATAGAGATGGCTTCAATACATAGCGAATTGTCTATCTACCTAAGGGGTTTAGGGTATGACCCTAACACTTGTGGACCTTGTCCACTTTATTATTATTGGTCTCCCTCACCTATCATATATATAAAGGGAGGCGAGAGTCCTTTCAGTCATTTGAATTCATCTCATCATCATGTATTAGAGATGTGAGATATAAAGTGAACATGTCTCTTTCATATGTACTCATTCATTATACTTTTCACTTGTGTTTGATGGCTAGGGTTCTTATGTTGATGCAAGGCATTAGGGTTACGATTTTACCTAAGAACACAAAGCAATTTGGGGTTTCGAAAAAACCAAAGGGAGCACTTGCTCTTATAGTTTTTGTGAGAGAATTTTTGTGGCATTAAAAACCCTAGTCCTACTTGGAGTGCTTGATGTGGAGAATATAGTTGAAGACTATCTTGTTTTCTCTTGTACACTTGTGTTATGAAAGTGTAGGTGCCAAAAAAGACTTGTTGGTGTGTATGCTTGTTAGTTGTGGATATTTAGTAGAGTGGCTAGATTTAATTGAAAGTGATTCATAGCTAGTTATTGTTGGCTAGGATTTGATAATTGGTGTGATGCTAGCTTGTTGAGGTTTCCCTAGATAAGGTTTGAAGAGAATAATAAAAGCATATCTTTGTGATAAGTTTGAAGGACTATCTTGTACCAAATTTATATAAGTTGTTGGTATGTACTTGTAATTTCATATTATATACATATGAATAGTTCCTTCCTATCCAATGTTTGTGTACTTGCATATCTAATTTTCAAATTATGTTCTCATGGTGATTGAGTAGCTTCTGGTGTTGATATAACATAACATTGAGAATATTTTGTTAAGTAATTTGAAAAACATATATAAAATATGTGAGCATATTTATGGTTGTAATAAGTAATTTTCAGATTTATTATATGTTGGGATTTGTGCCATAAGGGATGAAAAATATTTCCCCCTCAAACACAATTGTTTGATGTTAATTTTCTTGTGCTACCATGTGTATTCGGTTGTACATAAGTGAAATATATATTGTTGTAACTTATACTTCATATTGATCCCTGAAGCTAAAATTTCATAGGAAATAAATCTAGGAAACCTCAAGGTTGAGCTGAAATTTATGAATTTTCATTAAGAGGTAATTATTGGAAATTCCACACTAGGGAAACATCCATGATGGATTTACAACAAGGGGAACATGGAATCCAATGGGAGACATAGGCCTTTCACTCAATCAAATATGTGGAGCATAGTCTTGGACCATTCTTCATGCATTCAAGGAAGAGTCCACAAAGAAAAAAATGGGGTGGGGGTCCCCATGGGACAAGAAGTAGGAATTTAAATCCATAGAATGAGGGTGATTCTAGATTGAAACTTTACATTTGGAAAAAAAAAAATCCCTACACTATCTTAGTCACTTTGGAAGTTTAAAGCATAAACATAGTTACCAACTTAACGAGAACTCTATAGAGTTCTCATTTTTTGGGGGGTCACATTTTTTACCATGTTTTTAAAAATGGTGCTACCGGTAGCACTGCCTGTCCCCTCCCCCCCTCCCTTTTTAGGAGGTTTTTCAATATTTTAAATTTTTCGATCCACAATGTTTCCACATTATTTTTTTAAATTCTTATTTTTCATCTATTTTGAAATTTTTCTAAAAATAAATTCAACGGTGTTTTTAGTCATTTTTCCATGCTTCTTTCAATCTTAAAAATATTTCTTACCATTTACTTTTTTGAAATTGTGTTTTTTCATATAATTGTCTCCTTAATTAATTTATTGTTCCATATTTTTTAAATATAGTGGAAAACATCATTTTAACACATTGTTTACCTTTACTTCAATACATAGAAAATAATTGTAGTTAAATAACACTATTTTTTAATATTGAGCAAAACAATATACATTTTATAGCCATATATAATAAAAAAAAACCTATACATTTTGGCACATATTCATTTAAAATAGCATGTCAAATAAAGCATTTTTATGGACATAATTGAACCAAAAAAGTGAAAATTTTATAAAACAATTAACATTTGTTCCATATGTTTATACATTTGAAGTAAAACAATGACAACATTTATTAAAAATTTCTCTAGTATAGTGATTCATATACAAATAAATGGAAAAATAAAACAATAAAAAGAGTCATCATAAAACAACAATAGATACATATTCATTCTTATTTTAAAATCTAAAAGTCAAAACATTTCAGTTATAGCTCATAAAAAATTTCCAAAATTGAGCATCGTCTTCAAGGGAATCTTAAAACTAATCAACAATATCATATATCCCAAATTCACCATTCTCAACAGACACATTATCATCTTCTTCGACATCATTTTGTACTTCCAATGTGTCATTTTTCTCTTCCATTGGGTCTTTGATATCTGCAAGTTCTCCAAAGTGATCATTTCCAATCATTCCTCCTAATGGTACTTGAGGTTCCTTTGACATTTTTGCCACCTTTTATTCACGAAAATCTCATTTCCTCAAGCCAACGTTTTGCATTTCATCTAGAAGAGTTGGAATAGCATTAATTCTTTGTTGAATAAAACTGCATTGCATTGGGTCACTTTCAATGGTTATACAATTTCTTCCTTTCTGTAAGCAACATGCTAATGTTGTACCTAATCACCAAATACAAAATAAATAATGAAGTTAAATACTGTAAAAAGACATAAATTAAAAATAATATAAGATTGAAATATGATTTCATAAATGTTAGATCATAATTCTTACCTGAACCCGAGCACAAATCCAAAACCAAATCTCCTTCATTTGAAAATGTATCTATTAGATAATTAATTAATGCTTGTGGTTTTTGATACATGTTATTTTTTAACAAAAACGGGTATTTTATATATTTATCAAAAAAAAGCCATCATTACAAAAAGGAGTAGACAATGGTTCTATCACCTGATTTGTGTTGTGTTTACATTCATCCTTTCCAAAACTAGAGATGAGCGATACCTTCATGCTGCAAACGCTACATACTTGCCATGTATAAATGGCTACGAAACTATGAAGAAAGACTTGATATTTACACTTCATAAAAACCTGGATTTAGAGTGTGAGGGGCCAGCTTCGTCTTGTTGTGGCGTGCTATTTTCCTCTGCTTGGGATGCATCTCCTTGCTGATGTGCTTGCAATTTTCCTTCCCAGACACGTTCCAAGAATCAAGGGGCAATTGGGACATGTTGATCGTTGTTGGCCACCGAATGGAAGGTGGAAGGGATCCAGGATTCATCGGTGCCAGTTGGACGTGGAGAGTGTTGAAGATTTCCAGGCCGTTGGTTGAGCTCTTCAATCTGTCTCGTGTTGCGATTTAAGCCTCTCATGGCAATGGCTAATTCCTGGTTGTGCCTAAATTCCATTCTTTGCATTTCTTGTTGCATCTTGACCACGTTTTACCGAATTGACTGGTTTTCTTGCTGCAACTCTTTGTGTTGGGTGTCTGACCGGTCCTCTATTTGCCTGCACTCTTCCTGCAATTCCTGAAATTGTCCCCGTATGTTGTCCAATGCATAGGCTGGACAGGAGCAAGAGTCTCGATGTCTAATAGTGCTTCGGCACATGGTGATACAATAATCGGGGGAGGCGCAAGGAAAGGGCAGAGAAAGTCCAGAAGAGATGAATTCCTTAGTCCCATAAGTGAGAGGGTGTTTAACGGAAGAGGGGAGTTGTAGATGATGGCTATATGGAGGCCTCCAGAAGCCATTATAAACAAGAGTGCTCATGATTTCCCTCGAGCGAGGTAGCAGAGATGACTGAAGAAGAGCCTGGGTTGCCGCGAGGTGAGGTACACAGACGATCGTTCGGAGGAAGAGTTGAAGTGCCATGAAGTGAAGAAGGATGAAATAAGGGGAGGGGGGAGGTAGGGGAGGGAGGGAGCGTGACGTGGGAAAGAGGGGTGGGGGCACATGTTCACGCATTCCAAAGAGAGTGGAGGACAGGATATGGAGGGAGGAGGGGACAGTGTTGAGTGTGTGGATGAGAGAGGGGAGTGTGACGTGGGAGGCTGGAGCAGGTGGGGTCCAGGAAAGGCGAAAAGGTGGGTGGGGAGGGGGGAAGAGTGACATGGGAGAAGGGACTTGTCTATAGAAGTGATAGGGGGGCTATGGGAAAATTGAGCTTAGGGAAACCAAACATTGGAGAGGGTTTGGTTGGTGAGAAGGCTACTTTGTTCTAGTGTTTTAGCCGCTTTGGCCATTTTGTTAGCCTCCATATTTTGTTTTCGGAGGATGTGAAAAAAGATCAGACACACAAACCTTTTATTAAGTGATTTTATGGCTGTGGATATACTTTTGAGCGAGGAGTTTTCCATATTGGGCATTCCTATTAGTTCTTTAATGACAATTTCATAATCCCCCAAAATTGTTAGGGCCTGTATGCGCAGATCCTGGGCTAGCTTGAGTCCCATGTAAGCTGCTAGGACTTCTGCTCTGTTGTTTGTTGTTTTTCCAATCCCCCAAGAGTATTCGGTTATCTTATTTCCCTCGGAATCATAGATGACCCCCCCTGCACTTGTCGCCCCTGGGTTTCCTATTGTTTCACCATCGAAGAAAAGAAGATAGGAATGCTACTGACTCTACCAGGAGGACAAGTTGTTGTTGTCAAGGCAGAGTTGCCAATCTAGCTGTCTGGAGACTTGTACTGGGAGACTTTCTTTGTTCTTCAATGGCCCTACAAATATAAGTGACCCAGTATTCTTCCCTAACATCCAAGATACTCGAGGGATCGAAATCTACTGCTTTTGTTTTGAAAACCTCAGAAGTTATTCCACGTATCTTTGTAAAGGTGTTGTGTACTGAGGGAGACTCGTCATGAAAGATGGCCTGGTTGCATGCTAGCCATATCTCCCACGCAACGAATTTAGGGATTTGTTTCCAAAGGAGGGTGAACCCCTTTTTATTTTTGAAGCTGCCATCATGTCTTTGTTTCCAGTGAGTGAGAAGGTTGATCCAGTTGTCGAGAGGGGGAGGGGTGTTAGGGAGGGGAAGGTAGATAAGGTTACAAAGATAGAGGGTGAAGTTGCGGTCCAGGAAGAGATGAGTTATGGTTTCAAAAGATTCAAGACAAAGGGAACATATAGAGGGCCCCTAGATGCCCCGCTTTAGTAAGTTTTCAGCGGTTAGAATTTTTCCATGAGTGAGAAGCCAACAGAAGGAATTGACTTTGGGGAGCGAGGGTCTAGACCATATTTCCTTCCAGAGTTTGGAGGTGGGAAGCCTAGGGAGGTTCGAGAGGATATGGGAGTATCCCTCTTTGACATAGAAGGGTTTTCCTCCCCAGTTTTGGGAGTCCACAGTATAGCGGTTGAGAGGTGCACAACGAGCCAGATTATTGAAGAGAACATGAAGAAGGCGAGTGAGATTCTTAGGGGGGTTGGGAGGTTTCCAACTAACCCATTCTCCTTCATTATTCCAGAGACATAAGTCTTGTATTTTAGTAAGGTCAGTCATGCAACACCAATTTGTGAGAGGTTGTAAGATCTCTAAGGAATTTAAAGGCTCATGGTTGAGGATTCGGTCCATCCATATGTTTATTGTCTCTCCATTGCGAGGAGCCCAAGAAAGTTTTACCTGTATTAAAGAAGATATGTTTTTTAGGAGGCGCCAAATTGGGAATCCTGGAGTAGCGGGCATTGGTCCCTCTAGGCGTTTGAGTCTGGGCGATTGAAAGTATTTTCCCACTAAGGCTTTCTTCCACCAATATGAATTTCCTGTTACAAACCGCCATGCTAATTTTTCTCCCATAGATATGTTCATAATGGTTGGATTTTTTATATCCAATCCTCCTTTATTTCAAGGTTGACAGACTTGCTTCCAGTTAACGAGATGGAATTTCTTTGTGTTCGTCTTGCCTCCTACCCACAAAAATCATTTTATGGATTTATTGATTTTCTTTAGAATGCTTTTAGGTACTAGGAGTCATGAGCATTGGAAAATCGAAAGAGAAGAGAGAACTGATTTGACTAAGACAGTTTTCCCTGCAGGGTTGAGCCATTGACCACCCCAGCTCCAGATTCTTGAAGTAATTTTGTCAACTATTTCAAGCCAGGCTGAAGAATTGTAGCGATTAAGGAAAATAGACATACCTAGATACTTGAAATGATTCCAAGAGGTCATTATGGGGAAGCCAAAGATTCTTACTATCTAGTCCTTTATATGTCCTGGGACATGCCATCCATAAATCCTGCATTCGAGAAGGTTCATCTTTCCTCCGGAAGCTGCGAGGAAGGAGTTGAGGATATTTTGGAAGCGAGTGGCAGTGTGCACTGTGGTTGCTCCTAGCAAAAGCGTGTCGTCAAGAAATTGTGAGTGATTTATTTCCTTGACTCCTCTTGCTATGTGGAGGTCTGAGAGTTTTCCAGTTCTTCTTTCCACTTCCAGCTTTTGGCTGAGGGAATCCGCTAGAAGTATATAGAGGGAGGGGGATAGAGGGTAGCCCTGCCGAAGACCTCTACTTGCTTTGAAGAATTTTGTTGGGCTCTCGTTGAGGAGAGGGGATATCCAAGGATTGTTGATGCAAGATTTAATCCAGCTATTGAAATTCTCTGAGAAGCCATAGGCCTTTAGGACCGAAAGGAGGAAGTTATGTTTTACCCTGTCAAAGGCGTTTTCCATGTCTAACCTTACAACCATTCCAGGGGTCTTGTTTTTCTTTCTTGAATGTATGGCTTCCTACACCAAGATGATGTTGTTTGTTGTTTTCTTGTCCCTGAGGAAGCCAGTCTGATTTTCTGAGATAATCTTAGAAAGTAAGGGGCTGAGACGATTTGCAATGATTTTGGTAAGGATTTTGTAGGAGTTACAGAGAGATATTGGGCAGAAACGAGTGAAATTTGAGGGGTTAGATTTTTGGGGGATGAGCGCCAGAAAAGTGGATTTTGTGGAGCCACCTATTCTCTTCTTTTGTAGAGTGTAATTTAGCATTTTCCTCAAGTCCCTTTTAAGGACGTCCCAGAAACGCCGAAAAAATCTAATTGGAAAACCATCAGGCCCCGGCGCCTTGTCAGGTTCAAGGCTCCATATGGCTTTGCATATTTATTCCAAGGATGATTTTAAGGATGGAAATTTATTTTAAAATGTAGAAATCTTGGCAAATCTTAATAATCCTTCATATTCCAACTATAAAATGTTTGACGATATTTTTGTAAAAATATTCAAAGTTCTAAGGATTTTATATAATTTGTATAAAATTTTGGCAATTTTTAAGGTAAAATAATTTTATCCTATAGACTTTGGGCGAATCAATTTTAGAATAGCGAAACTTTTTTGCGGAAAAAACATGGAAAATTAGCCCAAGAGCAAAATTTAGCCCCTAAAAGCATCCCTAATTTATTCCTCAGTGATTTATTGGATGAGCTGGATGTTTTCTTCATTTGAGACCAAGCTGGGAATATTTTCCAGCAACTTGTTATCCTCTCCTTGTGTTGAGTCCTCTCTTGGTTGCTGATAAAGATTGCTATAATGATGGTAGGCTTCCTCTTTTATCTCGTCATAGGAATCAATTTGCTTCCCTGTGCTAGAGGTGATTGTAATAACAGTATTCTTTTTCCTTTAGGATTGGTCTTGTTTGTGGAAAAAGGAGGTGTTAGAGTCTCCAGTCTTTATCCAGAGATTCCTAGATTTCAAACGCCAGTGCTCCTCTTCTCTGCGTAGCGTGGTCTGCAGTTGTTGTTGCACTTCTATCTCTTGGTTTACTAGTTCTTCTGTCACTGGATCTGATTCAATTTTTTGTTGAATCTGTCTAAGTTGCTCAAGTCTGTCTTGCTTCTCTTGGTGAGGGGATGAATATGACACTTTTGCCTAGTCTTTAAGTGCAAGCTTGACTGTTTTTAGCTTTCTTTCTCAAACAAAGTTGGGGGATCCGAAAATGGAGATGTTCCAGGCTGCAATGACAAGCAAGGGTGCATCTGAATTATCTATCCACAAATGGTTGAACCAGAATGGAAGGGGACCCAAATTCTGAGAGGGACGAAAGGAAAGGGTGATGGGCTTGTGGTCAGATATGGATGAGGGAAGGATTTGGGAGGAGATTTCTAGGGGGGAGAGTAGAAAGTTATTGTTGATAAGGAAACGGTCCAGGCGGGTAGCAATGTTTTGGAGGCCTACTCTTCTATTGTTCCAGGTGTAATGCCCTTTGGTTGGTTTAATATCTTGCATGTCCCAGTCTGACATAAGGTCAACCAGATGTTCAGAAAATGGGTCTTTGACTTTACTTCCTCCTTTTTTTCCCCCATACTGAGATGAGTGTTTAGATCACCTCCAATTATGCAAGAGGAGAGATCCACTGTGTTCCGAAGATTTGAGAGGGAGGCCCAGGATGCCAACTTATATTTATAGGAATTTGGCATATAGATATTAATTACCGTGATAATATTGTTGTCCTCTTTATGCTTTAGGGTTGTAAGGATCCAGTTGTGGGTTTTCATAAGTTACCTCACAGTTCTAGATTTTCTCATTCCATATCGTTGCAATACCACTGGATGCCCCTTGAGAGCTGACCGCTACTCCGTTGGTGCTTTTGTAGAGCTTACATGTTGCTTCTAGGATGGATTTCGCTTCCATTTTTGTTTCTTGAAGGAGAATGATCAAAGTATTGACCATTCCTTTTAGATTTTTTAGAGCTTCGACTTTTAGTTTACTTCCAAAAACCTATAGTTCCAAGAGAGAAAAATCATTGGGGGGGGTTGAGGAGGCTCGGCTGCCTGGACCCGAGTGCTCCATTCCTTTGACTCTCATTTTTCGTGTTGACATATGAATGTTGTGTTCAATAGATTTTTGTATGCCTTACGCTTTTTCTTTGGTTGTTTCTTCTTCTCTAACCTCTTTATTTGATCGTCATCTTGCTTTCTTGGGTTTCTTCGATGAAATTTCTCCTTCTTCTCTCTCTTGCAGATTTTTTACATTTAGATTTGAGCTAGAGACTTCTTGTTGCACTGGTGAAACTGAATCTTCCATAGAGGGATCCTCTGTATCGGGGTCAGGAGAGTTGTTGATGAGTGGAGGGTCAAGGGGAAAGGAAGGGAGTGTTGATGGCGAGGGATTATACCTAGAGGAGGGCTCACCTAGATTTTCGAAGGAGTTGCTAATTGGAGGGAGGTTACTGTGCGGAGGAAGGGCCTTTTTGGGAGGAGATTTTGAAGATGGGGCTTGCCTTGTCTCTGCTAATGTTTGGGAGCTTGAGGGTCCTGCACGAGATCCATTTCTTTTGACAGTTGCATTTTTTTTACGCACTTGCTACCAACCATCTTCCTGGGGTGGGGTTTCGGCTTCTGAGAGTTGTTTATTGCTTGGGAAATTTTTTGCGAAATCACCATATTTGTGGCAGGATTTGCACTTGAAGGGTAGTTGTTCATAGTCGAGTTTTTGGATGTGGGTCCAATCATCTAGATTAAACTTAATTTCTTCTGGGAGTCATTTTTCCAGATCTACTTCTACACATATTCGTGCGCAGGAGTATAGGCTGGATTTGGGTTCTGCCCCATTGATGTACTTCCCTAGAGAATCTCCTATGCTTTTTTAGTACTTCATCTCCCCAACAGTGAAAGGGCAGATGAAAAATCCGTACCCAAATTGGAACTGCTGAGGGGATGTCATTTTCAGGATCAAAATCCAATGTCCAGCTATTTAGGTAGAGTCCTCTAGGGCCAAAAAAATAAGGTCCATTTCTGAAAATTAAGTCTCTATCTTATTTAAGTTTGAAATAGAAAATGTAGAATCTCTTACCACAAAAGAAGTGATTCATCCTTCCTTGAACTAGAGGATGCCAGTTCCACTCAATCCATAGATATATTTGTCGCGGTGAGGGCCAAATCCCCATAAACTGATCAACTAGGGCTTGTGATGCAAAAGAGAGAGCTTCCTGTCTCGCTGTCGTACTAGGGATTGAGATCTCAGGTATTTGATCCAAATTCTTGACAAATTGGGAGGTGCTTTTTTGGGTCAGGGGTGGAGGAAGCGAGCCAACAAGGGCTTTGAAAGCCACAACTTCATCTAAGAAGTCAGGAGGATCTGGTTCTGGGTTTTCCATTCCAAGGGTCGAGAGGGGGGGGG
>JZKD02S2141888.1:26106-62270 GCA_000966675.3 Picea glauca
TAGAAAGGTAAGGGGGGTCCAGAATTCCATATGCGCCGTTGATCCGGGCGCCCGAATCGTCGCCGTTCAAACTTGCTTGCCACTTTACCTCTGGTGCAATTGGGTTCCAAACTTAGGATAAGTGAGTTTTTAACCCATTCTTTTTCATTCTAACCCCCTTACAAGAAATATCACTAACATTTGGCTCCATGGGGGATAGAGTCATCCCTGTGATGCTCTAAGAACTCTTTTGCAGATTCAGTGCCTTTGCTGTTGGGATATGGAGTCATTTATTAGTCCGAAAAACAAAAAAATAAACAGTATTTACAAAACAAAACAAAAAGAGCCGACTGCGGCTCACAAAAAACATTTTTTAAGGAAATGCCCATTGACTGGGCTGCCAAAAACTTCTTCACCTTCCAGATCCTGCAACCTGTAAGTGTTGTTTGAAAATACTTCAAGGATATTGAAAGGTCCAAACCAGAGGGCATCAAATTTACTGTGTTTTCCTTTTTCTTGCCTGGGTGCATCCCATTTGAGCACCAGATCGTCCTGTTCAAATTCCTTCTTTTTGCTCTTCCTGTCAAAAGCCTGCTTGATCTTCTGTTGATGATTGTAGGCTCTGTCTGTGACCTGTTCTCTTATCTGCTGCACTTCCACCATCTGATGAATCCTTCTGAGCACATGGTTAGGTTCTCCTTCAAAATCTTGGAGGAGATTTGCCACAGGTAGGGCGAGCTGAGTGGGGAAAACGACCTCTATTCCATAAACAAGTTGGAAGGATGAGATGCCCAGTGATTTCTTTGTTGTCACCCGATCAACCCAAAGAGAAAATTTGAGCTTTGAGTCCCATGCCCTTTTATTGTCCTCCAGTAGCTTCTTGATAAGCTTGATCAGGCTTTTATTGGAGGACTCTGCTAGTCCGTTTCCTTGAGGATAGTAGGGAGTGGAGTGAATCAGTGCAATCTGGAATTGTTCGCAGAATTTGACCAGAGGCTCAGACAGAAAGGGGGAGGCATTATCGATGACGATTCTGCTGGGGCAACCAAATCTAGATATAATGTCTTCTAGGAAGCTGATGATCACTTTGTGAGAAGTGCTTCTGGTAGGGACAACTTCTATCCATTTGGTGAAGTAGTTGGTCGCAGTCAGAATCCAACGGTGCTGACCACTTGAGGGAGGATGAATTTCCCTGATGAAGTCTAATCCCCACTGCTGAAAGGGTGCTAAAACTACTATAGGCTTTAATGGCAGAGATTTGAGCTGTTGCTTTTCTGAGAATTTCTGGCATTTAATGCAAGATCTAATTTCCCTGCAGACATCAGGAAACAAGGTGGGCCAGTAGTATCTAGCCTGAAGGATCTTGTGTGGTGGTCTTCCAAAAGTGATGACCTCCACAGAGACCGCTATGGAAGTCGAATATAACCTTCTGGGCCTGCTGTGGGTCCAGACACCTTAGTAATATTCCCAGAGGATCTTTCCAATACAAGGCTTGGTCAATGAGACAATATCTGACCGCTTTGAGCTTTAAATCTCTTGCCTTGCTTTTTTCCATCCCATCAGGAGGCCTCAACTCTTGCAAGAAATACAAGATGTCTTTGTACCAAGTGCATGCTGCTAGTGGTACAGTGCTTTGGGAACCCTTGTTGGATGACTCAGCTTGCTCATGGATGAAATTGATTTCCAAGGCCCTGCAATTTGATTCAGCCAGCAACTTGGCTAAACCTTGCCCCTTTATTAGCTTGGTGGGTCTAATTTCCAGATCAAATTCTAGGATCTTGGCGATCCACTTTCCTCTTCTCCCATCTATGTCAGGCTGTATAAGAATGTCCTTCACAGAGGTTGAAGGGACATATGCGATGATCCTTGAATGCAAGAGATAAAATCTGAAAGCTTTGAGGGATTTCACCAGGGCGTAGGCCTACTTCTCCATGATCTCGTACCATAGCTCTGCATCCCTCAGTGTTTTGCTAAAGAAAGCAATCGGCTATTCTCGTCCTTGATCATTTTTCTGTAGTAAGACTGCTGCTACTGTATCACAAGAAGCAAAAGAAAATATCAGGAAGTCTTTAGAATAATTAGGACTGATTAGCACAGGAGCCTCAGTTAATGCCTTCTTTATTTGGTCAAAAGACTTCCTGGGTTTAGCAGTCCATTTCACTTCATTCCCCTTCCTAAGCATGGCTGTGATGTGCTTTACTAACTCAGCAAAATTTGAAACAAACCTCCTCAGAAAATTAATCCTTCCCAAGAACGCCTGAACCTCTTTCTTTGATCTGGGAAGTGACAGGGCCTGAATTGCTTCTACCCTGTCAGGATCAATTCTCACTCCCTCTGCTGACACTATATGGCCTAATAGTTTTCCCTCTTGCATAGCGAACAATGATTTCTTAGGGTTTAATGATAGGCCATACCTTCGACACTTCTGGAAGACCTTCTTCAAGTGGTAGCGGTGCTCTTCATCAGTCTTGGAAAAGACTGTTATGTCATCTAGGTAAATCACCACAAACTTGTCATTTTCCCTGATGAAGGCTATGTCCATGGCTCGATGAAATGTTGCTCCTGCGTTCATCAGCCCGAAAGGCATCTTGGCATACATGAATGTGCCCCATGGAGTGGTGAAGGCTATTTTCTCCCTGTCTTCAGGCATGACTGATATCTGACTGTAGCCAGAAAAGCCATCAATCATGGATATTCTAGATGCACTGGTGACCTTCTACAATATGTGTTCCATGTTTGGTAGGGGATAATTGTCCTTCCTTGAACTTCTGTTCAGGTTCCTGAAATCGACACAGAGCCTGATTTCTCCATTCTTCTTTTGCACTGGGACCAAATTGGCCACCCAGTCAGAGTATCTCAAGGGGACAATGATTTGGGCATCTAGCAACTTCTTCACCTCCCTCTCCATGACAGGTAGCAGCATGGGATTTATCTGTCTCAACTTCTGCTTGAATGGCTTAGCCTCTTCTTTTAGTGGGATCTTGTGCTCAATGACTGATGTGTCATATGTCTTGAGGTCTTCATAGGTCCATGTGAACACATCAACAAACTCCTTTAATAACACAGTATATTCAGCCTTTTGCTCTTTGGTCAAACCTTTTGACAGTTTGACAATCTTAGGCTCCTCTGGCATGCCTATGTTGCACTCAGCCGTATCAACATTATCACCTGAAACTCTCCCCCTTACTGCCACATCATTCCCATCGAATAGTTTCTCTAATGGGATCAGACCTCTCGGTATGTGGTTGCTTGGTAGTTGTATAATCTAGTGGTCAACAATTTTATTCGACAACTCTCCAGGGTGATGGTCACCTTCCACGTCATGATCTTCATCTATGTGTGACGCAGAAAAGTCATCAATGGATTGGAGAAACTTATCGATTTCCAGATCATCTTCAAATACCTTCCAATGTTTGACGTTGTCTGGTACAGAGGGTCTGTATCTTACTTCAACATCAGAGCTGACAGTGGGCAGCGCAGGAAATTCGAACAAACTAGCTGAGAAAGCTAGAAAATCGGCTGGAGCATTTTCTTCCCTTGGAATGAAAGAGATGTTGAAAGCCAGGAAAAAACTGTCAATTAGATCCCATACCTCGCTTCTGTAATTCTTGAGTCGAGGATTCTTAGCTTGATAAACATTTTTGACCTGTTGGACTATCAATTCTGCATCTCCGAATACAGCCATATCCCTGATTCCCATTTCCTTTGTAGCTCTTAATCCTAGAACCAGAGCTTCATATTCTGCCATGTTGTTAGTGACTTCAAATTCCATCTTGTATGACAGAGATATGGTCTCTTGAGAAGGGTATCTGAATACCACTCCGACACCTACACCTATATTGGAGGAGGCTCCATCAAAGAACATCTTCCAAACAGAGGTGGTTGGAGGAGGCACCTCCTGATTGATAATGGGCTGTTCTCTGATTTGCAAAGGGGCCTCAAGAGTCTCAGTGACCTGTAACAAGCTAGACCCTAGGCCAATGTCAAGTGCAAAGATGGGATGATTAGTGGGGTTTGCTTCATCACTGACAATGTAGGCTAGCTGGGCTTCTCTGTACAATCTCTTATGTTCCCCTCCAAAGACTGGAATGGTGGCATATGTGAGGTCCATCTGTAACGTGCCTCCAAGTCTCTTAATCCAAGATATTGACAACAACATGACGAACTTGGGGGGAACATCAACTACCACAATATCCATGACCATACTCTTCATGGGCAGCTGAAACAAAGAGACTACCAGGTCCTTGATGACTCCCAGACATTGCACTCTCCTGGAGTCAAAAGAATATAGGTCATGATAAGCTCGAGTGACTTCCAGTCCTAATTCCTCCATGATGGCTTTGGGCATGAGGTTGTGAGAGGCCCCTGAATCCATCAAACAGTTGTGTAGTACTTTGTCATGTATGTGCAGGGAGGTGTAGAAGGGAGGGGATGAATCATCTCTGTCTTCTACCGTAGGGCCTAGGACAACTGCTGGTTTTTCGTCTTGGAGATTTATGAAGTCTGGGGAAGGGCATGAGGCTTCAGATTTAAAAAGGTCAGAGAAGCTCTTTTTGAATTCATCATGTTTGATAATATCGGTGAGGGGCACAGGGATCCTGATTTTTTGAATCTCATGTTCGAAATTAAAAGAAGATGTAGGCTTTGGAATTTCTCTTACTTCAGGGACATGATTTTGGACAATAGGAGAGAAGGGTTGAGACTTCTTACCTCTGTGACTGTCTGCTACCTCATTAGCAGGCTTCTCTGCTCTAGCAGACTGCTCCAGAACATCAGGCATTACTGCTTTTTTGTCGGATCTCAGGTTATACCTGCCTCGGCCACCACTATCCTTGTCTCCCTTGCTTAATTCATTTAGTTGACTGCTTATGAGAGACTCCTCGTATGATGATTGGGTTAGGTGAGGGAAAGGAGGAGTGACTTCTACATAGTGGATTTTAGGCTCAGACTCGCCTATTTCGCCTTCTTCTTCATCAGCCACAAAGTTGTTTTGGAAGGGAGACTGAATTCTTTGGTCGTCTCTATCTCTTTCCTTCTCTCTGTGCATAGTTGGAGGAGCAAAGTTGTTCGGCCTCCTGAAACCTGCTCTGTTCTCGGCCCTTTGAGGGCCTTTGTTCATTTTTTTCCTTTCCACTTTCAACCTCTCCATCTCTTCTTTCAGAAAGTTCATCACCTGGGTCAGCTCATTCACTTGAGGGTGAGGCAGTGATGGGTCGGAAGTCGAGGCTTCTGATTTTCCCTTTCTTCTGTATGCATTGACCCTATTCCTCAGTCTGTTAGCTGCTAATATATTGGATTCCACCTCTATAGTTGCATCTTGCATCTGAGCTAAGGAGGTGGCTCTTCTTTCTCTCAATAGAAGACAGAAATCAGGGTCAAATGCACCAGCATAGGAAATTTGGGCAGAGGCCTCTGAGGGTTTTATCTCTGCAAGAATCTTGTTATACATTTTATTGAATATTTTGGAGAAGTCCGAGACATACTCTCCTTCCATTTTCTTCAGGGACCCAAACTCTATCATGTAATATATGTAATCTTTCCTATCTCCCCATTGCCTTAGAAAAACATTATCCAGGGCTTCAATGCCAACAATAGATCCAGGGGCCAGTCCCCTAAACCATTTTCTAACCTCACCATCCAGGCTCTGGACAAAGACTCTCATCCAGACATCTTCATTCTCAATATTGAGGTTGTCTGCATAAATGTAAAAAGCAGCCAAGTGCTCTTCTGCAGTTATGTCCCCTTCCCCAGTGAACTTAGGCATGTACTTCAAGTAGTCTCCAGCAGGGAGAGGATTCATGGGATGAGGTAGGATTAAAGGAGAATATCTAGTAGTGACTATGGCATCCATTATATTTGGAGGGGGATTAGCACCAACCATAGGGATATTAGGTAGAGGAGAACTCGGAGGAGAAGGAGTGTGAACGGGATTTGTCGGAAAAGAGGTTCTTGGAGGGGATGACGGGAAAAACAGAGAGGGATCTAAGGGACCTAACTGTGTAGACACTTCTCTCTGTGCAGTAGTAGTAATAAAAGGAGGAGTGGTGAAACCTTCTGAGGCCAGAGGTCTGTATGGGGGTACAACTTCCAGGGAGGGGGGAGTGACAAGGATCTCTTCCTTTGATACTAGACTAGGAGAAGAAAACTCAGCAGGAACACTCCCGAAATTCAGAAAATGAGGGACCTTAGAGGAAGGACAACCAGGAAGCTGAGAATGAGAAAATGGAGTCTTTACAGAAGGAGGTGGGGAAATACCTGATTCAGAAGTGAAGCTTTCTCCTCAAAGGGCCTTTCCTTTTCTGAGAATCACCTCTGGATTTTCTTCAGTAGCAGCCAGTGGCAGTTGTGGATGGGACCGCGTATGTCTGCCGCTAGAAGCCACAACTAATATAATGGGTTCGCCACAGTGGATTCATCACAATGGAGTCGCCAGGTACACAGTAGAAATCTTCAAGTTCTTATTTCTGATGCACCTTCAGAATCATCTTAATCTTTGTCGTTCAATCCCGAGGAAAATATTCAACATCATCCCCGGCAACAGCGCCAGAAATGTTGGCGGCTGGAAGTCACTCCTGGATTGCTTGCAGGAGCAGAGCTCGACACCCATGAGTTTAATGTCATGATTTGTTTAAAGGGATGATCAAATGGAGGGAAACTCAAAACAATATCGTCTCAACACGGAAACTAGGCCTGGCATGCATGGACGAGTGAGGTCTTGATAAACTTCAAAAAGTGGGTCATAGTAAAGGGTGAGTAGGGGGGAAGACTTGCATTAGAAGAGTGCGAAATTCTATCACAGACATCCGGTTTGTGACAGACTGGAGAAGAAAGCATTCGAATGCAAAATCCTTTTACATTCAAACACAGAAGACCAGAGTACACAACAATGTCACAACAAATCCTTTATCATAACAAGATTGTTCAGTCCATGTGAATCCTTCGACTGCGGACTCCCTGGCATGAGATGGAACATAGATGGACAAAGAGACTGTTTGTTATAAACCAAGAAATCTCAAACATAGAGGCATAACCAGGAGACCAGAATGCTTGCTGAAACTTTACAGTCGGGAGCTTAGCTCTACCATCGATCGATACAAAAATGGTGAAAATGCCTTCATATACTCAAACAAACAACAACAACAAAATCAAGACGTAGCATGAAAGCTTTGCGTCTGCATGGCTTCTGACAATCTGCAGCCGCAATCTTTGAATGGTCATGCAACTTATGGAAGACGTGATCGATTCTTTGATAGTTTCATCGGTGAATCGACGTGTCTTTAATTCACTGCAGGACTTCCCCATTATGGTGGAGACGATGTCTAACCACCACCAACCGCTTCAATAACTACTCCATCGGGATTGAGAACGACTTGGCCAACTTAGCAGTTTGGGATATGGAAGACTCCTCGTGCTGCCACCTAGAATAACTGAATGGCTCGATGGATAGGCATGGAGGCTAGCATGGAGAATGGGGTGCATGATAGGAGTGATGGCGTCGGATTATGAGGGCGTAAAAGAAGTGGCGAGGTGTGAGAAGGGTGACAGAGGACGGTTCATGGCAGAAGACATCAGGCGGAAGGGGGGAAGACGAGAGATAATGAACTCGCCTTTTGGTGAGGGGTTGATGTGGAAAGAGCGGGACACATGGAAATTGACAAGTGGATGATGAGAAGGATGGTGGACCATGTGAACCAAAGAGTGCAGGCAGATGGGTGACACACGACAGCAGGAGAAAGGTGGTCAGGAAAGTGACATGATGGGAGAAGGGCCCACATAGGCTAATCATAGGTCAGCTGAGAAGGACGAGATTGTCCAGGTGCTGTTGATCTGGGTGCATCGATCTAGGCTGTCGGAAAGCTACGTCCGCGATTTTGGACCCCCCCCCCTCCGCTTAAAGGTAGAAGGGAAAGGGGGGTCCAGAATTGTCCTTATTACCGTTGATCCGGGCGTGCTGAACTGGAATGTTGGAGAGGTGCACCCCCGATTCCGAACCCTGCCCCGCCCCCCCACTTAAAGGTATAAAGGCAAGGGGGGTCCGAAATTCCATATTCTCCATTGATCCGGGAACACGAATCGTCGCCGCTCGAACTTGCTTGCCACTTTTCTTGGGGCACAATTGGGTTCCAAACTTAGGATAAGTGGGTTTTTAACCCATTCTTTTGCATTCTAACCCCCTTACAAGAAATATCGCTAACACTTACAATTGGTTTTGATCATGTTATCCAAGTGTTCCGCCCAATTGAACCTTTATGCATTCGAATATACTTGAGATATTGCTTCGACCATTGTCATATTTACGTCAAACGCCTGACCTTCTAATGTGAAGAAAAAAAAAATTATTGTGGTAGTACATAAGGCTATTAGGTCGGTAATTTTGATGATCAGCAACCCCTTAGAGATTTTTTTCATTGTAGACCCCGTCAAAAACTGCATCCAGTCGTTAGTGTTGGCTAACTTAGGTACCTTGGCCCCCGTCCTTGGGATGCCCAAGATTCAATATAGGAGTTCGTCGGTTATTTCTATTGGCTAGTCCAACCAGAGGTATCCTTGATGATAGCGGATAACAATGAATTTTTCTACTTCTTCTTTCCATTGACCCATGTATGCTATTTGTAGGGCACCAAGGATATGTTGAATTCCTTCTTTTTCTAGGAATTTAGTTTCTTCTTTCCAATTACCTTCCTGCATTTCCCATTCTGTGAAGTTTATCCAATGTTTACTCCAATCCGATTCCTCCATATTTGACAACCAGATATTATACATCTAGATTTGCAACGATGTCACGGTCGCTCTATCAAAAACTTGCCTCTCTCTTGATCCTTCTATTGAGCTGCCGACTTGACCTCTCATCCTCAACATTTGTGAATCCTGGTTACTAGTTTTGGGCAAGGCTGGTAAATTTTCAGGTTCATCCGACCATGCTCTCTACTCTATACTTCGTTGTGTGGGAAAAAATAACAATGAGGAAAAGTCATAAGCTTCTTCCATATTTATAGCTGGTGGTGAGAGCATCAGGTTCGAGGCGTCCAACTGTTCTCATATTTCTCTCTCTTTCGTCATAAATATTGGTGGTACGAGTGAGTTAAGCAAGTGGAAGTTTAAATCGTTGGTTGGTTGGAATTAGTTTATGTCTCGCTGGTCATTAATTGCAAGATGTTGTTGTTTATTGTCACACATATCGGTGTAATTGACAGTTGCATGATCATACACATGATGGTCACTTCCGTGTGGTTGGTAATTAATGTTGTCGTCGGCTCTTATCTGTCCGGATTTAAATGCACTTTCTTTGCCATTGTCGGTGTTTCCTCGATTGATGTTATCATGGGCTCGACCAACAAAGTATCCTCTTTTTATTCGTGGTCGATACATCGACTGACAGACTGGTATTCTTGAACCGTCTTCATTATTGGAATCACTTATTCGATGTTGCTGACAACTTTTTTGCTCGTTCATTTTAACTATGTATGAATGATGTCATCTTTTTCCATTCCAATTTGATTCATTCTCTCTTGTTCTATGCTCACTCAATCTATGCTCGCCTGATCTATGCTCGCTTGAACCATCGCCTGATCTATGCTTGCTTGAACCACACTCGCTTTCTCTCGGATTGCTCCTTTCACTTGATTTTCTTCTTATGAGTATTTGTCATAAGTCAGTCGATGGGGTGGAATGTTGAGAATATCTTCTGTTGCTTTGTCTTGGGCTTGACCAATGGATGCTTTCTCTCTCCATTTTACTTTATTGCTGCTTTTCTTTAGTGTTATGGCTATCCTTTAAATACTTTACCTTTTCAATTTCCCATACATGAATTTGTCTAACTATTTTTTGGTTTATTAATTTTAAGCAAGGTTTGTTTCTTATAAGTATGATTAATCGATTTAGTCTGTTCCTGTTGGCAACTCCCTGCTAATTTTTTCCAACATGGTTCTTTTCTTTTATACATGGTAATTTTTTAGACATGCACAATTAATTAATTTATTAAATGGTTGCCCTAATAATGTTCGTAGTTGGACCACTCCAGTCGGTCGAATATATTCTACAACATAAGGCCCAAGCCATGCTGTTTCTAATTTTCTAGGTTTTCCTTTTATGTGATGTTCATATAATAAGACTAAATCTCTATATTTTATGTCCTTTTTCTTTATGTGTCGATCGTGCCACACTTTCTATTGTTTCTTCTGAACCTCTTGGCGATGGATCAATATCAAACATTCTTCTTCCAACTTGTTTAGTTGGTATAGTTGGTCATTCCTACTTTTTTTCTCATCAAATTTGGCTACACCTGCAACCCTATTGGAATTGGACCAAAATTGTAAAGGAAAAAAAACTTCTTGTCCATAGACGAGCATGAATAGAGTCTTCCCAGTCGATCGTTTGTATGATGATCTGTATGCCCAAAGGATTGCAGGAATCTTGTCATCCCAGTCATCTTTGTTTATGCTGCAATTATTTGTAAGTCCTTTGTGTAACGTTTTGTTAAATGATTCGACTACGCCATTTGGTTGTGGGTGATAAGTTGTCATTTTTCTATGGTCAATTAAATTTTTTTCCAGTAGGACTTTATTTGTTGCATTCAAGAAGTGATTTGCCTAGTCGCTTATTAGTATCAAAGGACAACCAAACCTTGTAATTATATTCTCATAGATGAATTTTTTTTCTATCTCTTTAGTACAAGATTCAATTGGCTCAACTTCTACCCACTTAGTGATGTACTCGACTGCAGTAATGATATACTTGGCACCATTTCTTCTTTCCCTCTATGGAAATGGAAAAACAAAGTCAATAGACCAGATTTTGAATGTTCATTTGGGGTTTATTGATCTTAATGAAATTTCATTTTTCCATAGAGGTCGTTCGAGCCTCTGACAACTATCGCATTTTCTTACTTGATCTCGACAGTCTTTATGCAGAGTTGACCACCATAGGACTACTTGTAGTATCTTTCTGGCTGTTGTGTCATCCTGAAAATGTCCCCCAGCTGCTCTTGCATGGGCTTCATTGATTATATCCTCCCTTTTGTGTTTTGGCACAAATATTCTTTAAACATCATCCATTCCCATTTTGTATAAATATCCATTGATGATTGTGAAAGGTGCAACTTTTAGGGATAGAACTTTCTTTTTGTTTGTTGGGAGGTTCTCTGGGGCCTTTTCCTTTTCTAGGAAATTGGTGATATATTCTAATTCCTTAGGCATATCTTCGACTCGAAATAAATGTGCATCAGGAAGATCATCGTCGATGCCTGTCGGGTCTTCTCCTGTTTCTAGTCGTGATAGGTGGTCATGTTGGACATTATTTTTCCCTGGTCGTATGATTATGTTGAATTCAAATTCTTGAAATAAGAGTAACCATCAACAAATATTTCCTTGATGAATTGGTTTATTGACCAATTATTTAAGTGCTTGATCATTTGTGAAGAATGTAAAGGGATTTGCAAGTAAATAATGACAAAACTTTTGTAGAGAAAAAATCATTGATAGGGCTTTCCTTTTCGTAGTCGAATAGTTTCTTTCTGCCTTATTCAGTTTTCGACTCGCATAGGCATTTGGACGACCCATTGTTTCATCATAAGGTTGTGCTAATACCAACCTGACAACTATGTTGGATGCATCAACATGGACATGGAATTTTCTCGACCAATCTGGAAATTTTAAAATGGGTGCTTCGACCAACTTCTTCTCTAGGATTTTGAAAGATTCCCAATAGTCTTGGTTCCATTTAAACTCGACGTCTTTTCGTAAGATCTCATCAATTGGGAAGGTGATGTCCGAATATTGGCGTATAAACTTCCTATAATATCTAGTGTGTTCCAGTAAATTTTTTATTTATTTTTTATTCACAAGCAGTTTTAGATCAAGGATAATATTAATCTTAGCCATGTCGACCTTTACCCCATATTTACATACTACATGTCCTAGCAGGATTCCAATAGGTGTGGAAAATATACATTTATTGATATTTAATGAAAGTTGAATTTATGTGCAACATTCTAACATAATTCAAATCCATCATATGTGATTTTTGAATAGGCTATATATTGTCCAGTCATCGAAGTATACCGCCATAGTTTTATAGATATACTCTTGAAATTCTTTAACCACTATTCTTGAAAAAATTGTTGGTGCGTTCTACAGTCCAAATGGAATTACTTTGTAGGTGAAAGATCCAAATTCCAACACAAATGTTATTTTTTCCTGATCTTCTTTTGCTATTGGCACCTGGTTATATCCTGATAACCCATCGATGAATGAATAGCATTTGTGACCAATGACTTCATTGATGATTTCATCAACAAAGGGGGTAGTGAATGGATCTTTCATAGTCTGTTTGTTAAGTCCTTGGAAGTCGACAAAAATTCTTAATTTTTTGGGATCATGTTTGTTTGGTTGCACCACCATGGGACTTTCCCATTTTGCCTTGTTGATAGGGTAAATAATAACTTCTTGTAGCATTCCTTTGATATATTTCTGGATGATCGGTTAATATTGATCTGCTAACTTGTATGACCAGTTTTTGTTTGTTTTTTCTCCTGGAATAACTTCAATATTAATTTCTCCCATTTCCTCTACAAGTCCTTTAAAGTCCTTGTAGTCGTGTGCAAAAACATTTTGATACTCTTTTGGTAGGTTGACTATGTCGGTTGTTTGCTTGTCAGTCCAATAGTCACCAATCCGAACCATTTTTGGTCGATCATCATTAGATATGTCAAATTCTTGCGTTTTGATTTCTGCATCCATCCATTCTGGTGGCTTAGCTTCATCAAGATGGATTTCTCTTTCTTTAGTTTTTGTAAATATTTTTAGGAAGTTGGGTTGTTCCTAGTCTTCTTTTTGTTCCATAGCTATATTTAGTACTGACTTCACATGATTCTGTAGTGATGGATTGATCCGGACTTATGAGCAGAACGAAATGAAAACATAGATTTATAATATTGACATAGAGACACAATGAACAACAACAATGATACAGTAAAACTGGACTTCTATTAAATAAGATATATGTTAAAATTGTAAAATGCAGATTGAAACAGACTTGCTAGAATGGTGGCAGCTTATCTCTGAGAAGAGATGTGACAATTACGCTCATTCGCAAGAAGATGAGTACAATGAGGATCTGAAGGAATTTTTACAATAAACATGAATTCCAAAACCCTAGAAATCCAAAAACCTAACCCTAGGAGATGAAGTGCCAAAAGTCATGTGGGCCCCGTTGGGGTAAGTTAGTACATCAACTTCCCAAGGTTGTAACTTTTGCATACGATCTCCATTTAGGGTGCACAATAGCTCATTGGAAAGGTATCATAGAGGAGATTCATTTTGGGGGATCAATAATAGTCATAGGCAGCTATCATTGAGGTTCATTATCATGAAATTTTTTTGTTTAGGCCCTCAAAATGGCCCCAAAAGTTTGGGACCCGAAAAACTGCTAAAAGTAGTAAATTGCCAGAAAACTGTTTGGAGCCAGTTGGAATAGGTGGGTGGCCACTGATATCCTCCTGGATAAAAACTCCCCCCTTAGGAGGCAATGGTCTCCATTGCATTGATTTACCCCATCATATGAGGAAATTTCTGTTGAATTTGGTCTCGGGTGAGCCACTTGCCTTGGTGCAGGAGCTGCCCTGGTTTGACAACCCGATAAAGTTGGACCCTCTGCCAGCGAGTGCCCTTGACCTGTGTGTCCATGATATGATTAGTGGATGCCTATTCCATGTAGTCAAGGTTGATCTCTATTGGTGTCAATTGTTCTGTTATCTCCGAGGTATCCAATAATGGTGGAAAATATGGCTGAAGGAGGTCCACATTGAACACTGGGTGCAAGCCAAGGAAGGGGGGAGTGTTGAGCTCAAAATAATTTTCACCCATAGCCTTGGTGATGGTGTAAGGTCCATAGAAGAGTGGACGGAGCTTTCAATGAGGCCATGTAAGGAATTCTTTCTATAGGTGCAACCAAACTTTTTCTCCCACCTAAAAATTGTGTGGCACTCGGTGTTGATCATGGTGCTACTTGTACTTGGCATTGGAATTCTGTAAAATATCCTGGACCTATTGGATGATGTGCTGGATCCACTCAATGAATCAGGTGGCTTTGTTAGATTCAGTTGTAGCATGTCCATAAGGGGTAGTGCAACATCCATGGGAACTAATGGTTGAAATCCCAACCCCACCTGAAAGGGGTTGTGGCCAGTTGAGCTATGTATGGCTCTGTTGTAGCTATGATAAACATAGGGAAGAGTCTCATCCCATGTACGAGGCTTCTTAGAATTGGACATGCATAATATATGCACAATCATCTGGTTTACGACCTTGGTTTGGCCATTCGTCTAGGGGTGGAAGGAAGTGGATTTGGTGAGCTTGGTGTCAAACAGTGACTAGAGGCTCGACTAGAATGTGTTGAGGAATTGACTATCCTAATATGAGATAATGGTTTGTGGGATACCAAAATGTACCCACACTCGTTCAAAGAAGAGATTGGAAGTGGCCTCTACTGTGATGCTCTTCTTGTAGGAAGCCAAAATCACCATCTTGGAAAAGCAATCGACAACCACAAAAACACAGTCATTTCCCTGCTTGGTGGATGAAAGGCCAGACATGTAGTCCATTGAGATGGGTTCCGAGGGCTTGTCAAGAGTAGGCATAGGGGTGTACATGCCTTGTTGGCAACAACGCAGGCAGTGTAGGACCAAATATATTTGCTGACATCCCATCAAAGTTTCAGCCAGTAGAAGTGTCGTTGCATCATTGCCACTATCTTTTCCATGCCGACATGCCTTGCCACCCAACTGTAGTGGGATTCCCAAATCAGCTTTTCTCGCTCACTTGATGGAATGTAGATGTGTCCTAGATGGCACAACAACCTATATTGAAGATGGAAATTAGTGATAGCGGTGTTTGTCCCCAACATCTGGTAGGTGTTGGCAAAGTTAGGATCTGTCTCATAGAGGTGGGGCCATCCGGAGATCTCATGGCCACAAGAGTCTAACACCGTGGTGAGTTCCGCGACTGGAGGTTGGCTGAGGCAATCAATGAAGCAGTTGGTACTTCTTGTTTTATACTTGATGTTGAGGTGGAACTGTTGCAAGTATGTGGACCACTTCTGATGGCGGTCCTTCTATAATTTTCCTTGTCTCTGCATGAACTGCAATGACTTCTGATTAGTGTGGATGAATCTCTCATTCCCAAGAATGTAATGCTTCCACTAGAAGTAGGCTTGCACAATGGAGTACATTTGTTTGTCATAAGTAGGGTACTTATGAATGACATCTAATAATGTCTCACTATGATAGGGCACAGGGTGGCCATGTTGAGTGACATGAGGACTGTACCCACAACATATTTTGAAGCATTTGTCTCTATTTTAAAGGGTTGTTGCAGGTTGGGTAATGAAAGCACTGTGGATGAGCACAAGTGTTTCTTTATATCAACGAAATCTTGTTGTTGAGACATGCCCCACACAAATTTTTCGTTACCACCACCCCTGGTTACTTGGCTGAGGGCCCATGCAATATGGGAGAATCCCAACGCGAACTTGCGATAGAAATTGACAAGGCCTAAGAAGCTTGGAAGCTCAGTGAGCGTGGTTGGGGCTAGCCATTCATGAATGACTTGGAGCTTAGCTGGATCCACATGCACACCATGCGCATCAACAATGTATCATAGGTGGTAGACTCTTTCCATGTTGAAGGAGCATTTTTCCAAGTTGGCATATAGCTTGTGCTACCGCAGAGTGTGCAAAACCTGTTGAATGTGCTGCAAGTGTTCCGCCCAAGTATTGTTGTAGATGAGGATGTCATCCAGATACACCAATAAAAAAGAATTGGTGAAAGGCCACAAGATATCATCCATCATCCTCATGAAAGTTGTTGGGGTATTTGTCAAACCAAAGGGCATCACCAACCATTCAAAAATAACTTCTTTTGACTTGAATGTAGTCTTCCATACATCTGTTTATTCTATTGGGACCTGATGGTAGCCATACTTCAGATCAATCTTACTAAATTATTTTTCTCCCTTGATTTGATCAAGGAGATTGTCGATTCAAGGAATCAGGTATTGGTTCTTGACTATGATTTTATTTAGGGACCGATAATCAATGTAGAGTCACCAAGTCTCGTCTTTCTTCTGCACCAGCACGATTGGGCTTCCACAAGGCAATGAGCTAGGTCAGATGTGCCCCTTGTGGAGCAGTTCTTGTATCTGACGCTTGATCTCATCATTTTCTAATAGAGAGTGATGATAGACTGGTCCATTGGGTAGCAGTGCACTGGGGGTCAGATCGATGGAATGCTTGACTTGATAGTGCAGAGGTACCCCAATAGGTGAGGAGAAGATGTCTTTGTATTCTTCCATGACCTTATCCACTTTCTTTTGCTGCTTAGAGGGGTCGACCGTGAAGGCCATGGATGTGGCTGCAATATTTCTCTCACTCTAAGAGTGAATCACAAAGAAGACAAACTTCCCAATCTGAGAGATGACCTTTCTACATTGCTTGGAAGAGATCAAGGAAATGGCACTAGGTGGGACTACCTCGGGTATCCTGTAAAATTTCATTTTCAAAGTAATAATAACACTATGAGGCCTAGACTCATATACAACATGACATTTCCATAAATAAGGTTGTCCAAAAATAACATCACAAACTTCAAGGGGATAAACATCACACAATACCTCATCTTTGAATGGCTTGATGCCATACGACAAGAGACACTATTGGCTGACGTGAAGATCGTTTCCTTGGTGGAGCCATCTGATGGTGTAGGGCTGCCGGTGTGGTATTGTCAGTAAGGCCATATGATTGATGACCTCAGTTGAGTTGAGGTTATTTTGGCTACCACTATTAATGATGAAGTGCAACATAGTGCCTTTCACCCACATCTGTGAATGAAAGAGGTGCTTGCCTTCCTTTGTTTCATCAGGTTCACCGGGTTGGATCTTGGTGGTAGAAATAGTGGCATTGGGTTTTGTGTCAATGATCCATCTCCCCTTTTCTAGTTCTGACTCAGAGTTGAAACCTGCAATGACTACTTTGAGTGGAAATCAACAGTGTTATGCCAGGGGCTTTTATGGAAGTCACACCACTTCCCACTATCTTTCTTCATCTTTCTATTGTCCTTCTTTGCTTGTGGATTAGAATGGTTTTCCTAAGGCTATCCATATTTACTCTATCCTTTGTTATGTGGGTTGGTTCTCCCTATTCCCTGCTTCTGTTGTGAGGGTTCCTAGACCCAAACTACCGCATCTTTTGTTTAAGCTTTTGCTCGATTTTGATGACATATCGATAGGCCGATCCTAAGGATGAGATGTCCCAAAAATCCATTTCTACCTAGATGTATCTATGTATACCATCATGATAATTGAACACCATATTTCACTCAGAACCTTTGATACCCATCTTGGTGTGCAATGTATGGAAGATATTTGTGAACTCTGGCACTGCTTGGTCCCTTTCCTGCTGAAGTGTGGTCCATTTTGTATACATGTCATCATAACTTCCAACAGGGTAGTATTGTTCCTTAATAACATCCTTGAAGGATTTCAAAGTAAGTGAGACTATAAATAATTAGGGTTCCTCCATTTCCTTTTTCTCACAGAAAGTCTCCTGCCAATCATTGACATGGGGAATGACTTTGAGGAGCACAAAAGTAATCTTTTATGTATTCAAAAAGTTATGGACAAAAAAATACCCTTCTAGTAGGTTCAACCATTTGTCTACAACATATACATATATTTGAACTTAAAATATAGGAATATCAAAGTTGATCTATACCTTGAATGGGGTGATGCCTCCGCTTGAGGTATATGCATCGCTTGTCGACAATCATCGAAGGATTTGTGCAAAGTTGTCCATCATCTCGTTCCTCTATCGCTCGAGGGATTTCTTGAGAAATTTTTTAAAAGGATCTTTTGTCCCTTCATATTTATTTTCTCCTACCATGGAAGGTTTCTTGGGCATGTGAGAGCAGTTGTCCTCAAGAGAAACAAGCTCGAGACCCAACTCTCTATACCTTGACCTCGTCGAGGACATGCACTAAAAAACAACAAGGAGAAGACTGCTCTGATATCACTAATCCGGATTTATGAGAAGAACAAAATAAAAACATAGATTTATAATATTAACATAGAGACACAATGAATAACAATAGATATACAGTAAAACTGGACTTCTATTAAATAAGAAATATGCTGAAACTATAAAATGTAGACTGAAACAAGCTTGCTAAAATGGCGAGAGCTTATCTTTGAGAAGAGATGTGGCGGCTATGCTCATTCGAAAAAATATGAGTAAAATGAGGCTTTGAAGGCCTTTTTACAACAAACATGAATACCAAAACCATATAAATCCAAAAACCTAACCCTAGGAGATGAAGCACCAAAAGTCATGTGGGCCCCATTGGGGTAAGTTAGTACATCAACTTCTGGGGGGTCGTAACTTTTGCATACGATATCCGTTTAGGGTGCACGATAGCTCATTGGAAAGGTATTGATGAGGATATTAATTTTGGGGAATCAATAAGACCCTTCAACTATCATTGACATCCCTGATCATGAAAAAACATTGTTTAGGCCCTTAAAATGGCCCTGAAAGTTTGGGACTCGAAAAGATGCTAAAAATAATAAATTGCCAAAAAGTTGTTTTGAGCCAGTTGGAATAGGTGGGTGGCCACCGATATCCTCTTTGATCATGGATGTTATTTCTGTTTAAATAATGTAACTGCAAAGTGTATTCTAATTATTATTGATATATTATTCATTGGATCAATCCCCATTGCAGATTGATCATGTCGGCTATTGTAAATGACCAAATCCCCTTTTGCGGTTTGGTCAAAATATAATTGTAATAGGCAGAAGAAGAATTCAGCCCTAGAATATATTAAAGAGGACCCATAATATATTAAAGGTGGTTATAACCACCCATAAGAAGAAGTCGGCCTTGCCAATGAAAAGACACCTCCACATGTGTCAGTATTGTATAAATAAGGAGGCTAGATCCTCAGTTAGACACACACTCACTTGTTCATTTGAGAGACAAGTTTTGGAGCTATAGTTGGAGAAGAGAGAGAGAGAGATGAATCCTTAGGAGAGTACTTTATGTATTTGTTTGAGTTATCTCTTGGCATTGTATTGGATATCTATAATAAGGAAGTTTTGCTGGGTTTTCTTCCCCATGAGGGTTTCCCAGGATAAATGATGTGTCTCTTATGATTGTGTATTTCTCAGTGATCCTATATTATGCTATTGTTATCTATTGAAATGAAAAGAACTCTAATAATAGCTTAAACATTAACATGGTTTCAGAGTTAAGCTAAAGAGAGCATCTTTCACTACAGAAAGTGAAAAACGTCACTATTGTTGTACATGCAAATTAGGGATTTTTGTTGGTGAGGTATTTCAGCCCTAAAACCATCTAGAAAAGTGTACCCTCCCTCAAGGATTACTTTGGCATCCTCAGCGCAAATTTTCAGTGGCTAGATCTCCTGGAAAGTGAAACCCTAGTTTCACAAACTACTAGAAGTACCAGAAAACCAGAGTACCGGAAGCACCAGAAGTACCATAGTACCAGAAGCACCAAAAAACTAGGAGCACCAGTCCATAAATCCACAGATCAAGTTTGGAAGGGAAAAAGTTGGATTTTCTCAGATCCAAACACACCAGGCTACTTGCCTCAGGCAAGCGCACCTCCTGGTAAGTTCATAATTTAATTTTGAACATTTTCCTAGCTTCAAGTAAAAGATGTCTACAAGCATTAAGCTTGTTTACAAGATAGAAGGTGTGGAAAACTTCCATGCCTAGAAGTATAGAATTGGCCTCATTCTTGAAGAGAATGAATTAACAAGATTCGTTAAAGAAGAAGTGTCAGAGCTTGATGATGCTGCAAGAAAAGCAAATAACCAAAAGGACACAATCAAGGCCAAGAGAATCATTGCAGATTCAATCAAAGACCACCTGATTCCCTATGTGTCATCAAAGAAGACTCTGAAAGAAACGTTTAATGCCTTAAACAAACTATATGAAGGAAAAAACATAAACTGGAAGATGAATCTAAGAACTCAGCTCAAGAACACAAGGATGTAGAGAGGAGAATCAATCCAAGAATACTTCTCCAAAATCTCAGAATTCAATGAACAGTTAGAAGAAATTGGAGATACCATAGATGAAGACGAACTTGTAATGATGACCCTCAATGGTATCACAAGACCTTGGGATGCATTCATCCAAACCATTTGTGCAAGAAAGGAGAAAATAAAATTTGATAGTCTTTGGGAAGAATGCATTTAAGAAGAATCAAGGGTAGCTAACCGAGAGGCCTTACTAGCAAGAGATGAAGATCAAGTCCTAGATACTCACACCAAAGGAGTAAGGAAGAAATATTACTTCCAGAAAGAGACTTACAAAGAGTCTCAACCCCAAAACAAATTCAGTCGTAAAGAATCTCATCCAAGAAGATTCCAAAAGAAAGGAAAACGAAAGGAAAGAAATTACTCATCTATACAATGCTACCATTGTGACAAGATGGGACACATTGCAAAATTTTGTCCATATAGATGAGAATAATACAAGAGGAAAAATAAGAGGCACCATGCCCATGAATTCGAAGATGAAGAGCCACCCGCAAAGATGATAAGAGAGCATATTAAAAACTACGTCTTAATCTCGGCCCTCTCAGGATCGGTAACATTTGGAGAGGACACTTGGATCATTGATAGTGGTGCCTCCAAGCACATGACAGGTCAAAGAGATATTCTCTCTTGCATTTCAGAAAAGAAGTTTTCTCAGAAAGTGACACTTGGAGATGATTACCAATATCCCATCAAGGGAATGGGAGAATCAAACTACAAGATTAATTCAGAGAATTCAATGAAGATGAAGGACATACTCTATGTACCAGGTTTGACAAAGAACGTACTTTCCATTTCATATTTAGAAAAGAAAGGCTTCAGAGTCGCCTTTATAGATGGATAAGTTCTTATGTGGGATAAAGGAGAAACCATAAATGAAGCAATCATCATTGGAAAAGAAGAAAATGGATTTTATAAGCTAAAGGGTCACTCAGAAGCTGCCATGACCCATGCCATTGAGAATTCATGTGAACTTTGGCATAGAATATTAGCTCACATCAACTACAAGGTGCTACCATACATATGCAAAGTTGTCACAGGTCTACCAGAACTCAAAGTTGACCATGAAGGCATGTGCAATAGATGTGCACAAGGGAACAACATCAAGAACCCTTTTTCGAAGAGAGACAACAAAGTAGAAGGAGTCCTAGAACTCATTCATTCAGATGTGTGTGGCCCAATCCCATCATTCTCCATAAGTGGGTATGTATACTATGTATCATTTATTGATGATTATTCTCGTAAGACCTGGGTGTTCAACGTCAAAATTACTCAGTTGGATAAGTGTCGCATGTTCCTCTCAGTTTTCGTAAGTGTCGCATCTTCCTTACAACTTTCGTAAGTGTCGCAAGTTGGTCATGAGTGTCGCAAATTATGTTTGAGCATACTGCCATGACGATGACACTAAGGAGACACTTAGAAAACCTCATGTCCTTGGGTTGAAGAAGAAGAACTGGTCTACTGAAGTCAAATAACTCTTAACACCTGAATAGAGCTCTGAAACAAAGGTTTTGAGGGGGAGCGCTCCCCTATATCAGCTTTAGGAGCACTGGCGCTCCCCTATAAGGCTTCAGGGAGTGTTATAACGCTCCGCTTCCCCCTCTGAAGGAGAGCTGCTCATCTTGAGAGCACTGGCGCTACCCCATAGCTTACCAAGGAGCGCTACAATGCTCTGATGCCCCTTCTAAGGGAGCGCTGCCTAATCTGAGGCAGTAGTTGGCCCGTTGAGGAGAATAAGGGGAGGATATTTCGAGATTAGGAGGCAGTTGTATTCGAATTCTTGGTTTCATCAAGAGATCCCTGATCTAAGGAGGAAGTTCCCAACTTGTTATAAAGATAACTCAAGAGGTTAAGCTCCTATTAACCTATATAAGTAGGCTCTATGATGGTGGAAAGGGGGAAGAACTGCTAGTATGAAACTTATGATCTTGGAGGAAACAAATAGTCAGCCAAAGGAGAGTGATCAGTGAAGCTGTTGTTGTCCAAGTTGTGGATCTTTCAGGCAAGGGTTAGACGAAGAGGACTTGACGAAGCTGTTGCATTCGCATCTACGATTGTAAGTACTGTTGTCGTTATTCTCATCAATATGATACACTTGGCCTGTTTCTTTCTAGTTTGTGTCTAATGTGACATAAACTTATCATTAATTGATAGATCTATTTTCAAGCTAATATCAATAGAGTAGGAAGTGGTCATATCTTGTTTGTCTGCAGAAATCAACGAGGAGCAAAGGATTGGAGCGCAACTCGGAGCGTGCAGGGACAAACATCGATAAAAGGGCACTTCTGTCATCCTTCCTTCTCATGTGTTAGTTTATATGGATTTGAAAGGAAGTCAGTGACCATGTTAAGCATTTTCTGTCTAGAGTTAAGGTCAAGCTCTTAAAGGCGATCTACCTATCCACAGAGAGATTTTCCTACAACAGAAACTGGCGACTCCACTAGGGAGATAGCCTCAAATCAAAACTTCTTGTTTTGATTTCTCCTCATTGACCTAGTTTTACCCCTTTATTTTTTCAGACTTGGTTCACTCCTCTTTTGATTGGTTTCATGAGCTGATTGGCTCCTTACCTCATCATACTCAGAACAATTGTCGAAATTGGATTGCAATTTTTTCATTTTTTGACATTTTTGGGAGTTTTTGACCCTGGCGCCCCTGTCCTAGTGATAACAGAGTGCCAGCGCTCCCCCATAGCTTTTCATAGAGTGCTATAACACTCCTTTCCTTTGGCAACAGAGCGCCAACCCTCTTTGGCCCAAAAAACCTTCCAGAATTTCTTTTTCTGGGTTTTTCCTCTGTGTCTCCTCTGCTGAGTAACCTTGTGAGTCAATGTTTCTTCCCTTTTAGTCTTGACATCTGTCTTTTTGAAGAACGAACATCTTACTATTTGGATTTTGTAGCCTTCTTTGCCATTGTTGTTGAGTTTTTCCATCAGTTGGAGTCCAAGACCCATGCATTGTCTTTCTCTCTGTTCAACTGAGTAAAAACCCTGGTGAAGGTCATCAAAGGCCTACAGACCCCTTCATCTTAATTTTAATCAAGATCATTGTTCTTCAACTTGTTCTTTTGGGTGTGAAGTTTGTTTTCTCTTTGATTGTTTCTTTTCTTTCTCTTTTTGTTTTGATTGCAACGAAAGGGTGCATTGTTTGTATGACTTTTGCTTGTGCTAGTTTGGTTTTCATTCATACAAAAAGATAATTAGTGAGATTAGAATTATGTTGAATTAATCATTATTCATATGCAAACAATGGAAGACATCTTTATGATTGATTGTGCATGTTAGAAGGCATCTCAAAAGTTTTAGCATTGCATCAGGATTTGATTGAGAATTGTTTGAGGACACTCCGTATTCATGTTTGTTAGTGAAAAGAACTTTCTCTCTCCCTTAGATAGATGTTCGTCGAAAGGAAATGACTGCTTATCATATTCGATGCATTCTTTGGGTTTGAGTCATAATTCCATTTGTTTCACTTCCATGCACCCCTTTTGCGTAAAGAACAACCATAAAAATCAACGCTAATTAAAAGTTATTTAGAACTTTTTCTTTTCTAGGATCCTCCACCAATAGTAGATTAGGCTTAGTACTTTGGATTAGGCTGTGAGCATAACTCTCCAAAGTTTCCAAAACAAACACTAGCATCCTGAGTTAGGGAGAGTCAAATCCAGTTATCTTATAAGTCTGCCTGGGATCCCCCTCTCACACAGGGGTTACGCACGAGGTCACATTCGGGTAAGCTACGGGGACTAACCCTCCGTGGTTTAACTGATTTTGGTGGTCAGATCATATTATGGGGATCACTTTGAGGTAAATCCACAATTACTGCATGGAAGCCTTTTAGTTGATTTCGGGCTCGATACCCTGCCCGTACGTTCGGATCGGACTATCGACTGTTCCCGCCCAGGGGATGACTGTTCCCGCCCAGGGGATGACTGTGAATTGGTAACCTTAGTGGCCATAATATTTAGGGTCTTACACAAGGTGATGGTGATGGGAAGTCTCACTGTACCTGGAGCAGACATTGGTCAAACTCACTCGAGCTCCTTGGAGGGTAAATCCATAATTACTGCGTGGAAGCTTGTACCAAGGCGTAAGTCTGTTAAGCAGGTCGCCATTGTAACTGTTCCACCCTATCCCCGCCCCTTCTGGACTTGATCACGTGACATTGGATTTAATCACCAACTAGTGCGATCATTAAAAGAAGGTCCTGCTTTCTTGGTTGTGATTCTTAGATTTTTTTTAGCGTGTACTGTTTCTTTTCGCTAGTTGGCCATAGATATCTTTCGCTGACTCTTCTTCAGCAACATCGACCCTCCACGGCACTCGCGGAGGCTACAGGGACTTCCTCCAGAAAATATGGAAGGAAACACCCCTTTACCCCCTCATTCTACGGAGGAATCTCCTCAACAGAGTGAGGTTCAAAAAACTACAACTTCCCAGGAAGAAGTTCCCATTCCTTTGGAGATTTTTTGAATTGTTTCAGAATCTCCAGAAGCTTACCGCATTCCGGAGGGATACGAATAACAGATCCTCCACCTAAACTCCACTGGAGAATTTGTTGTCATCAATCCTTCTGACATTCCGGCTAGGTATTCTCAAAACCCTTTAGCCAATGACCCTTTTTGGACCACAGACATTGTTCAAAGTCTACCACAACTGGTTTGAGACCTTTATGGAATAGGGGAAGGTGCTGACGTACCTTTTTCCTATACTGCACCTCCAAATCATTTCACCGGAACCACCATTTTTACAGCCGCACCACCCATTGGTCTGAACACACTGTCCGTTGGCCCAAGGTCTACTATTCCCCTCCAGACGACCCATTCTACAATGGCCCTGCACATTCTGACTATCCCTGCCGATAACGCAGTAGTTAATCAAGATCCGATTGGCACACCTATAAAACCAAGACCTACACTTCCTTTTGGATTCAGGGCACTGAATTCTTCCACTGCCACCACTACCCAAACCACTAGCCAAGTTATACCAGGAAGTTCCATACCTATCCAACAACCCGGAGGGACCAGTCTCTGTGGTCCTAACCCGATCGATGGCACCAGTCAGTCATTGACGTCTGGCTCTCAAATCCAGGGAACTCTACCTCAAACTGGGGGGCATCCTCCCACCGGAGGACAAATTCCATTCAGAGGGAACCCCAATGTTGGAGGGCATCCTCCCACTGGAGGACAAATCCCATTCGAGGGGCACCCTCATGCTGGGGGGCAGGCTCAATCCGGAGTCTACCATCAACCACAAGGACAAAATGTGTCTGCTGCACCCAATCAGTGGAACATCCCTTTTCAAGGAAACCCACAATCCTCGGTAGGACAAAATGTTCAGACTCTGCAGCAACCCCCTTATGGACAAATTCCAAACCCACCCTATAACCCACAAAACCCATCTGGTTATCCTCCGCTCACACATGCTTCTCAAAACATCTCAAATCCTGTGTACCTTGGTCAAAACCAACCTCATATGAGAGGGCCCACTAGTTATAATTATCCACATAACTTGGTATTGGGCCCCACTGGTGTACCTCTGCCACACCAACATTACCCACAGGTTAACCGACAACTACCTTTTCTAGCTACCCTGGATCTTCCAGACTTGTCTCGGTTAACGAATGATCCTATTTATCATTCTCTGGTTTGGCCAGCTATTCTAGCTAAACTTCCTTCTGATATCCCAAAATTCGACAGAAAGCCTGGAGAGGACCTAAACAACCACGTGATGACTTTCCATTTGTGGTGTTCATCCAACTCCCTTATGGACGATTCGATTCGTTTGCATCTTTTCCAAGGAACAATTACGAGTTCCGCGATGAAATGGTATATTGAATTACCACGCGCATCTTTTCACGATTTCAACTCACTCACGATGTCCTTCCTCACGCACTTCCAACTACCCATTCGATACGAGACATGTACTAAACTATTAACCTCCCTTCGTCAGACAACTTCTGTACATATCTCCGACCACATTCATGAATGGAGACGACGATGAAGGCTAATTAAAGCGGTCATTCCTGACCAATTGTTAGCGGAATGGTTCAAGAAATCATTGTTGCCCCAGATCGCTCGTGATTTTTCCATGGGTGGTGTCGTCACCGAGGAAGAAGCCATTGCCCGAGGTCAGTACTTAGACTTAGTCTATTCGCAATCCGGTACTCTATATGAGTTGATACCGAATGCTACCCGTGCCACTAACGATCCATCCAAACCATCAACTGCTTCGCATGCGGATGGAGTTATTGGCTCCATCAAAACTCAATCTACTACCCAGTCTACTAGAATGATTTAGCAGCTGACCTCAATGGCTGCTCTCAGTTCGAATGCACCCTCTTCTACCCCCCCTCAAACACAGGTCTTTGATGTGAATGCGGTCCAATCAACCCCTTCACAACAACTTGGGGGCAAGAAGAAAGCCATAAACAAACCAAAGAAGAACAATAATAACAAACAACCCAAGACCCAACCACAAACCCATGCTGCCAAAAAACAACCACAACGAAAATTGAAATTCCCATGTCTCATTTGTGGTGATGATCACTACACTCGAGACTGCCCACATCGCGATGAAGTGGCCAAACTTTTCAAGGGAAATTTGCAACCCGCTGTGCTCACTCAACCTTTTCCACAGCAACAATCATTGGTTGCACAAACCCCCACGCCGGGGGGTAGTTCCAACCAACCCCATGATGAGGCCTCGACAAGTGACCACATTTACATGTTTAACAGAGTTAATCTAACAACTCGCTCTGTGACATATGACACGCTAGTTAAACCTGATAAGCCGAAGATTGCTAACGGTTCTTCGTCAGACCCGTTACCGTCCTCCGCCAATCCTCCGTCTACAAGCCCTCCATCCGGGCCACTCTAGATTGAGAAACCTTCTTTTGACTCTATCTTACGCCCTCCTAAGAGAACCATCTGGAAATTTACCTTCAATCCTAATTCACGGGAAACCCAAAATTACAACATTGTAGAAGATTTGGCCCAAGCCCCGTGTGCCATGTCTGCCTTGGAAGTTCTACAACACTGTCCCAACCAACGTAGAACACTCTTAACCGCCATCGACGCTTTTGATCCTGAGTCATCAAACAACCTCACGTTTAATCTAGATGATCATCAACCACGACTCTCCCACCAGCTAGCTTTCCAAATCGACGTTGTTGTTCATAATCAACAAATCCACTAGACTATCCTGGATGAGGGAGCCTCCACTTGTGTCATGTCTCTAGCCTGTTGGAAAGGCTTGAAATCACCTGCCCTTAACAAATCCTCTACCATGTTACGTGCCTTTGATGGACGAGGTTTTCATCCTCATGGATTATTACAATCCTTAGCCGTTCAGTTGGGCGGAAAAACTATTACCGTTGACGTCGAGGTGGTCGATGCTCCCCTCGATTACAACCTACTACTTGGAAGAAGTTGGTTTTACGCCATGACTGTTGTCGCCTCGTCGGTGTTTTGATGTGTACAATTCCCCCATCAAGGCAAAATTGTTACCATTTATCAGCTTGATTTCTGTACACCTGACACTCGCATCCCTTCTACCAACAACATTCCTTTTTTGGGAGACCACCCGGTTACGTATGAAAGCGTTGGTGTTGGCTTATTGAAAGATTCTAGCCTCATGGGTACTTTCCCTACACCACTTCCACCTACTGCACATCATATTTCCATTGTCAATATGATCTCGACTTTTCCTTATCAATCCTTAGAATCATCTGACCCTTGGATTGTGCCTAGTCCTTTGGAATTCGATGCGCTCAGTGACACCATGTCACTTAGCGCAGCCGAGGCCGCATACGTAGCTATTCAATATGCCTCTCCCTCTTCGAACACTTCACATTCATTGACACCCGATACTTACTGAGTGCCCTCGTGGTTGGATTCCCTATCATCTGCTGTCGATTATATTTCCCATATTTTCCCATCGGATGAATTGATTATGGAAATGCTCAGCATCGACGACTTATCATGGGATGACAACCACCATCGATCTTCTTTTCTTCCGCCATTGGAAGAAATCCACCAAGACATACGATCTGTCTTCCCTCCCGATGTTACCGAAGCTCCGCAATCTCCTATCCTCACACAAGATACTCTCTCTGAGGGGAACATGGGTAACATCTCCACTACGATCACGATTGACATTTCAATCAAAGAAGGTGTCGTGGAAAACATCAACCTTGGTGCTAATTGCACACCTGACGAAGTGGTTTTTTACACCACTTTGTTCAAGGAATTCTGTGATGTCTTCACATGGAGTTACGAGGAAATTCCAGGGATTGACCCTTCAATCATCGTACATGAAATCAAAACCTACCCTGACGCGAAACCGGTTTGGAAAAAGCTTCGCCCAGTTCATCCCAAGAAAATCGCAGCTATAAAGGCAAAAGTTGAAAAACTTCTAAAATCTGGCTTCATTTATCCCGTCCCTTTAACCGAATGGGTTTCCAACCTTGTTCCGATTGCTAAGAAACAAGGGACCATCCATGTTTGCATTGACTATCGAGATCTCAACAAAGCTTGTCCCAAGGACAACTACTCTACGCCCTTCATCGACCAAATCATCAACAATTATGCAGGGAGCGTAATCTTCTCTTTCATGGATGGATTTTTTGGATACAACCAGATTGAAATATTGCCTGTTGATCAACACAAGACAACCTTCATCTTCCCTTGGGGAACTTTCTCCTACTGAAAGCTACCTTTTGGCCTTAAAAATGCTGGGGATACTTTCCAGCGAGCCATGTCGTACACTTTTCATGACATCAAACATATAGCAGAAGCGTATCTCAACGATTTACCTGCACATTCGCTAAATCAATCCGATCACATTGATCATTTACGCGTAATTTTTTTGCGATGCAAGTTCTACCATATTCGTCTGAACCCACACAAATTCATTTTCGCAGTCGAATCCGGTCGACTCCTTGATTTCATTGTCTCCAAAGATGGGATCAGGGTGGATCCCTTAAAGATCAAGGCCATCTTAGCCTTACCCCCACCCACCAATTTAACCCAACTCCAAAGTTTGCAAGGCAAAGCAAACTTTCTTCGTCGTTTCATCTACAACTATGCCGAGATCACTAAAGGATTTATGCGATTACTGCAAAAGAATGTCCCTTTCATCTAGGATGACGCTGCTCAACAGTCATTCGACACTCTCAAGCATGCTCTGACCCATGCACCTTTGTTACATCCTCCCAAATATACAAAGGATTATATCCTTTACTTGGCCGCTTCCACTTCCACCATTGTGATGGTGTTAGTTCAAGAAGACCCCAACGACGAAGAACATGTGATTTATTATCTGAGCAAGAGTTTATTTGGACCCGAACTCAGATATTCGCATGTTGAGAAACTGGCTCTGGCAGCCGTTATCACTGTCCAAAGGTTCCACCACTACATCTTATTATACACCACCACGGTAATCGTAGACTCTAACCCAATGTATCACGTCTTGACACGTCAAGTACTTGGGGGCAAATATTCAAAATGGATCGTTATTATTCAAGAATTTGATCTCGAGTTTACGAAGGCTAAAGACAAAAAATCCCTGGTGTTTGCCGAACTCATCTATGCTCTCCCTCGTGACGATGAAAACATCGAACCTAGAGAGTCTCTCCCCGATGAATCTCTCTTCCTCATCAGCACCTCTGATCCTTGGTATGGAGACATTCTCCTGTACCTCCAAACCCAACATTTTCAGCTCAGCATCTCTCGCGAAGAGCGTCGATGCATCCATCACCACTCTCGCCGTTATATCATTCTCGACGACACTTTGTATCGCTGTGGTATTGACACCATCCTTCGGCGATGTCTAATTCACGAGGAGGCTAAACATGTTTTAAACGATTGTCACCTTGGCGCTTGTGGCGGTCACCTTTTCGGGATGGCCACAACCCAAAAAATCCTACGTGCCAGCTACTTTTGGCCCTTGATCTTCAAAGATTGCATCGAGGCCATCAAAAAATGCCCACCCTGCCAAATATTTAACAAGAAGGCATGCACCTACCCTATGGCTCTGCATCCCATTATCGCCATCGTCCCCTTTTCCAAATGGGGCATCGACTTCATGCAATGTAAGCCTACCTCAGCCAGGGGGCACGGTTACATCATCATCGCTGTCGATTATTTCACCAAATGGGCTGAGGCTATGCCTACCTTCCTAAATGATGGCCGTACTGTAGCTCTATTCCTCTTCAACCATATCATAACTCGTTTTGGTGTACCACATGCCATTGTCACTAACCATGGTGCACACTTCAAAAACCAGATGATGAGCGAGTTACATGTCAAATTGGGTTTTCGCCATGAAAAATCATCCCCTTACTACCCTCAAGCGAACGAACGAGTTGAGGCTATCAACAAAGTCCTAAAAACCATGATCCAACACATGGTAGGGGAAAACAAAACATCATGACATTTACAACTGTTCTCTGCTCTCTGGGCCTATCGCACCTCTATGAAAACTTCAACTGGATTTACTCCTTTCCAGTTGGTCTATGGCATTGAGGCCATCCTACCAATCGAGTGCGAGATTCCATCCCTAAAAATGAAATTAGAACTCCTGCCCCATACTTCTGCTGAAGAAGAATGATTCTTGTATCTATCCAAACTGGATGAAACCCGTCGCGATGATGCTCTTGTCAATGAGGCACATCAGAAACGAATTAAAAGTCAATATGACAAATCCGTCCACCCTCAGACTTTCGCAGAAGGAGACTTAGTCCTCGTTTAGGACCAAGCTCACGATAAATTGGGGACAGGAAAGTTAGAACCCATGTGGCACGGTCCTTACATCGAGAAACATGTCCTACATAAAGGTGCCTACAAATTAGTTGATCATGATGGAATTTCCCTGGGAGAGCCCTGAAATGGGCTTTACCTCAAGAAGTACTATGCCTAGATCACCTAGCATCTGTACTTTGTACATTACTATATTTTAGTTTGGTGTGTCTATTTCTTTCACATGCTCGAGTCTTTACCGTTGCCACTCATGACTGTGCCTATGTTTTCATGCGTAGATGACGTCTTCCTTTCCTATCTTTTTTGGGTTTGCGGATGGCGCTAGCTGACATACCCGGAACATTGCTTCAGCAGCATGGGTTATTTATTAGTTTGACGAGGTGGTGAGTTCAGAAGGCATCTGTTTAGGACCAGCAACCAACAATATGGAAAAATATCACACTGTCATTGGACTGTTGACCCAAGCCTCCTCCCTAGGTATCTCTCGTATCATTATTTACTTAGACTCCCAACTCATGGTTTATCAACTCAACTGCATCTACGCTATCCGTAGTCCTATCCTGCTATGTCTACACTTGCAAGTTCACCGTCTTGAACGAATGTTCGATTACATTGAGTATAGACACATTCCAAGAGAACTTAATAGTGTTTCAGATTTGCTAGCTAATTATATCATGGATTGGTATCTTGCCCACATATAAGAGTTAAGGAAAACAAAACTGTACAATACATGTAAATGAAAACACATCATAGACATCATCATGTACAAATCATTGGCATCATAAAAACTCGAAATTGTATATATATATATATATATATATATATATATATATATATATATATATATGGCGTGATTGAAATGTTTGTATTACATCAAAAAATATGTAGAAGAGAAAAATATTGGGTCTTTCCACCCATACAACGTTGCCTGACAAGGCGTACAAAAAATATGATCACCGGAGAGACTCTAATCTCCCTACACTACATTGTGCTATGAGTAACACACTACTACGCGCACTATGTGCCTCAATAGAGAATTGATATTCTCCGGTACTCCTACAGTGTGCCGCTGCAGATGTAAAGGCACTTCCCCCCTTTGCAGAGGAGGGATGCCCATCGTAAGGCCTTGGAGGTTTTTCTCAACCTCCCGGAGACCCACCACTGGTACTGCTGGATCTGCTATGACCGGGATGCCTCTACGACGTCTTGGTACCGGTATATCATCCGGGCACACTGTTCCCTTGTCTGCATGATGAAAACAATGCATCTGTTAAAACTCTTTTACATACCCAAAAAAATACATATACATCAAAAACTCAAAAACAAAAACTAGACAAGGTATGGCTCAGTCCCTTACCTGACTCATCCCAGTCTTCCCCCATGGGAAAAATCAAGTCCATACTCCCGCAAAAATCTACATCAGCATAAGGGAAGTCCTCTATCCATAGGTGTTGCCGTCTCAGCCAGGTGAAGAAATCACCAATGAAATGGAACTCTGACTCCGACACTAGCCTTGGAGATAGACTAGTCCACCTCTCCATCCTAAGTTCATCCACTAGTCACACCACTAATGCTATCTGAGGCTGCATCTGAGGGATGCGCTCTAGAAAAAATGAGACCAAAAATGAGCCGTAACCAAACTACTTCTGCCATCGTGAGATTTGTTCCTTCACATTTCGAATGAACACTGCACTCCAATTGAACAGTGTTGGTTCCAAACACTGAACACCGTAAGCCACCTATGATCTTGATGCCAGATGAGTACTAGTGTTGCCTGTCACACTCATGATAGCAAATAGTATAGACCGGAGGGGAAAATCTGGAATATCCTTGATAGGGATTCTACCCCCTACCAGCCTTTCTCCTGGAATGCAGTGGCATGCCAGATACACATCCACTTGTTCAGGTAGCGCCCGCTGCCTAGAGAACAATATAGGGACCCCTCTTTTCGAGAGGCCGGTCAAAAAGTACACATCTTCTAAATCAATGGTTAAAAGTTGTGTGCCAATTCGGAATCCTTGTTCTGCAACATCCCAAAGGCCAATCATATGCTCGAGCAATAAAATCTCTTTCTTCATCTTTTGTAACTTGAAGAATTTGAGCAAACCACAAGTTCGCAAAGTGGCCCACGTGCGAGGACTCCGTAAAGCGGCTAAATCATCCATATCATGTTCCCTCTCTTTCCATTCAATCATGATTGCCAAAGTTACCTACAAAACAAGAAGAAATAAAAAAATCATTATTTCCACGTTTTGGCAATTTCGGCAATTTTCAAAAGCAATTTAAAACATGAAATAAGATGCCCACATCATCTAAAAGTAACCATACACTCTTTTTAACCACCACGCCCCCTCCTAAGCATTCAACATTCATCAAACAATGATAAAAATGTTTTAAAAGATCAAAACGATTTTGTGGCTGTGTGGGCATGCGTGGGGGATTTCCCATGGATTTTTTGCTAAAAATGACCCATCTAATTGACTTCTAGGGCATTGGCATCTTAACCATCCATTCCTAGAAAGTTTTTGCAAAACAAATCCCATTTTCCCATCGATTTTCAAAGAGGCCGATTTGGTTCAAATTGGGGTGACTTAGGGCTTCATGTTTTAAAATAATTAATGCTATCAAAATGGATACTAAACCATGCAATTGAAAGAGCACGAGACAGAAACCTACCTGGTTTGAACGACTAGCGAAATGGTCGACTGTAGCTCCGGTAGCAAACAAAACAAGATCTGCTTCAAAATGAGATTCTCCACTACTCCAAAATCCTTGCAAAATGAAATGGTAAATAGAATTTCAAATCAATTGTCATTTATAAAATTTCATTTTTTATAAGGTATGGTCATTTTTTGGGTTTCTCTAATGATATAATGGCTTCACTAAACCCTGGTTTGTAGTTTTGGCATCGCAAGTTTCCTGGTAGTCCTGATGGATTATTCGCCTTGTCGCACTTATGAGCATAGTCTTAGTTCGTTCTCGAGATCGATAATATGAGAACGTAACCGGGTAAAATTTTATCTCTTTTTCGGACCCGTACGGATACGAATACACAAAAAAGGAACCCCCCTGGAGTCTCCTTTAAACCCTTTTCAGACTCTCTAAATATGAAAAGATTGTCGAGTGATCTTGCTTCCTTTCACACTCATTAAAAGGTCAGAAAGGNGGCATAAGGGAAGTCCTATATCCAGAGGTACTTCCATCTTAGCCAGGCAAAGAAATCACCAGTGAAATGGAACTCTGACTCCGACACTAGCCTCGAAGACAGACTAGTCCACCTCTCGATCCTAGGTTCATCCACTGGTCGCACCGCCAATGCTATCTGAGGCTGCATCTTGGGGATGCTCTTTAGAAAAAATGAGACAAAAAATGAGCCGTAACCAAATTGCTTCTGTCCAGTCCTGCATTGTGAGATCTGTTCCTTCACATTTCGAAGGAATGCTGCACTCCAGTTGAACAGTGTTGGTTCCAAACATTGAACACCGTAAGCCACCTGTGATCTTGATGCCAGATGGGTGCTAATGTTGCCTGTCATGCTTGTGATAGCAAATAGTATAGACCAGAGGGGCAAATATTGAATATCCTTGATAGGGATTCTACCCCCTACCAGGCTTGCTCCTGCAATGCAGTGGTGTGCCAGATACACGTCCACTTGTTCAGGTAGCGCCCGCTGCCTGGAGAACAATATGGGGACCCCTCTTTTCGAGAGGCCGGTCAAAAAGTACACGTCTTCTAACTCAATGGTTAAAACTTGTGTGCCAATGTGGAACCCTTGCTCTGCAACATCCCAAAGGCCAATCATATGCTCGAGCAATAAAATCTCTTTCTTCATCTTTTGCAACTTGAAGAATTTAAGAAAACCACAATCTCGCAAAGCGGCTTGTGTGCGAGGACTCCGTAAAGCGGCTAAGTCATCCATCTCATGTTCCCTCTCTCTCCATTCAATCATGATTGCCAAAGTTACCTAAAAAACAAAAAGAAATAAAAAACTCATTATTTCCACGTTTTGGCAAGTTTGACAATTTTCAAAACCAATTTAAAACATGAAATAAGATGCCCACATCATCTAAAAGTAACCACACACTCTTTTTAACCACCACTCCCTCTCCTAAGAATTCAACATTCATCAAACAATGATAAAAACATTTTAAAAGATCAAAACGATTTTATGGCTGCGTGGGCATGCGTGGGGGATTTCCCATGGATTTTTTTCTAAAAAACGACCCATCTAATTGACTTCTAGGGTTTTGGTATCTGAACCATCCATTCCTAGAAAGTTTTTGCAAAAAAAATCTCATTTTCCCATTGATTTTTAAAGAGGCCGATTTGGTTCTAATTGGGGCGACTTAGGGCTTCGTGTTTTAAAATAATTAATGCTATGAAAATGAATACCAAACCATGCAATTGAAAGAGAACGAGATGGAAACCTACTTGTTTTGAACGACGAGCGAAATGGTCGACCGTAGCTACGGCAGCAAACAAAACAAGATCCACTTCAAACCGAGAATCTCCACTACTCCAAAATCCTTGCAAAATGAAATGGTAAATAAAATTTCAAATGAATTGTTATTTATAAATTTTCATTTTTTATAAGGTATGGTCATTTTTTGGGTTTCTCTAATGATATAATGACTTCACTAAACCCTGGTTTGTAGTTTTGGCATCGTAGGTTTCCTGGCAGTCCCGATGGATTATTCACCTTGTCGCACTTATGAGCATAGTCTTAGTTCATTCTCAAGCTCGATAATATGAGAACGTAACTGGGTAAACTTTTATCTCTTTTTTGGACCCGCACGGATACAAACAAACGAAAAAGGAACCCCCCTAGAGTCTCTTTTAAACCCTTTTCAGACTCTCTAAATATGAAAAGATTGTCGAGTGATCTTGCTTCCTTTCACACTCATTAAAAGGTCAGAAAGGGCGTCTTTTGAGCGATATTTTAACCCTTTTTCAGTCTCGTTGGACTACTGTACGAAAAAGGAACTGAGAGAGTTCTCTTTTAAGTGTTTTTCCAAACTCTATAAACTCGAAAAACCTTCGAGTTTTCTGTCTTTGGACTCGTTAAAGCACACATCGACAGACCCATATGGGACCGAACCCTTACTTCTTCTGGTTCGTTAAACAAAGGAAGAGGGACTTACTAAAGGTGAGCTATATCGAGCATGTGTTATCCTCCTCAAGCTCATTAAATCAAAAGGAGGTACTCATCTATATGGATGGGGGAAAAATTGAAAGGAGCAAGCCAAGCAGTCTCTTGAGAACATCATCCAACACTTCTTAGAGTCGCCCTTGAACACGACACTTTGTCATTTGC
>JZKD02S2141888.1:62280-74553 GCA_000966675.3 Picea glauca
TCTCCCCCATGAGGGTTTCCCAGGATAAATGATGTGTCTCTTGTGATTGTGTATTTCTCAGTGATCCTATATTATGCTATTGTTATCTATTGAAATGCAAAGAACTCTAATAATAACTTAAACATTAACAATTTATTCCACTGGAATCTTTGTCTTGACCATTTTATGTTCTCCATGTTGATCCTCCATGTAGTCGAGATTTCTTTGTTTTCTACCAATACAAAATTGCAAGTCGATGTCGATCCTAAATTGACCGAGATTTTTGTTTTTTCCTTTTGTTTAATTGGCGATGGATTTTCTAGGAATATTTTTATTTCTTGTGCTACATCTCTCAAGTGTCACTCTTTTGGATTAAATTCAAAGTCTTGTAGAAAATTTTCTTTGATTTCATCCCAGTTTGATGTATGGCCACAAGCTTCTTCAATTTTATACCATTTGTTTGGTATATCATCTAATGTATTTGGAAACATATGGGGCCAAACCCTTTCATCTTTATATCCTATTTTTCTCCACTCACTTTCACAATGTTGAATATGCTCTAATGGGTCGTACCCAATTCTGAATATGGGAATATCTACTGCTTTGGATAAATTCTTGTCTCCAAATCGTTCAACAAAGTACATCGACACCATCCTCCATGTTTGTAATTTGGGGGAATGTGTTTCCCACCATCTTGTAGCTTGGCCTATGAAGGTTTCCACTAGGATCTGCGTCCTTCCTTGCTCTCCTATGTATTTTTCTACCTCTTCGACATGAGTCGAAGTTGCATGTCATTCACTATATTGTAAAGGTTTGCTTACTTTATTATCAGTTGGTATGAGAGTGGGAGTTTGTCGATTGATTTTTTCGTATACTTTTGGTACTTCTTGGATTGAGTAGCACATCCTAAGCTTCTTTTTTGGAATAATTTCAATAGACCAAATATCCTTAGCATGTGCTTCGTAATTTTCAATTTTCTAGTTATATAAGGCGGGGTCGGAGTTATGCCCGATCGACATGGGAGATTCTCTCAAAATTTCTCCTTCTGCAGTCGGTTCTATATAATATTTTTGTTCATTGTTTATCTGGTATAAGAACTGGGCTTGTTGATATTCATCCCATGAATCCATCCATGGTATTCCTTCCTTTGGGTCCAAAGGGATGATTATTTTCCTCTGACTTCCTTTTAATTTAATTCTATCTCTTTCAAGGGAGATAGTTTCTTTCATTTGTTGAGCTCATGGCCGACCAACAAGAGTTGCGTATACTGTCATTCCTTCGACAAGGTCGATTACTTCAAAGTCGACCAAATTTAGTAGTCCCATTATTTGAGTGTCTACATTTCTTAATATACCAATTAGCTCTATTAATCTTTGATCAACTAATTTAAGATAGTTCAGCAAGGGCGCTAGGTTGGGCTGACCCATTCATATCCATGTTTCTCTTGGCAGAATATTCACTTGAGATCCGAAATCAACGACCACCTAATTCACCATCATTCTTTCAATCTCCAAGTTGACTTGTGGATCGTAATCTTTATTGTTATAAGAGAGGTGATTTTCATCCTTTATCGATATTTGACCGTCTTTGTATTCCCGTAATATGTTGAGTAGTTCCAACAATCAACCTATTGTTTGTTTTTCTTTGAGGAGTTGCAAACATTCTTCGATGGTGTCTTCATTTCATCTTCTCGGGTTTCGTTGATCTTCTGAGGAATTCTTGAAAAAATTAATAGATTCTCTCATGATTTGCTCTTCTTTATCTGGGCTTGGGAAAATATTATCTTTCTTTCTTTGGTAATTTTGTTGTGGAGTGTTGATATCTCGTCCTACACCTGACCTCGTAACGATATGTAGGTTTTTTGAATTCATCACCTCCTCCTTGGATACAACGTGTACTAGATTGACAGTTTTTCTTAATATGATTTTGTCGAGCACTATCGGGTAGTATTCTAAAGAGTGATCTCCAATGCCGCATATATTGCAAAATTTCAGATCGGTTCTATATTTTATAGGGAAATCTGGGCTGATGTGATCATCTTTCCAACAGTTAAAATAATATGGTAGTCCGTGACCACGACCTCGACCACCGAATCCATGTCGGCCTCCTCGACCTCAACCACGACTACCGTAGTACTCGTCTCTTCGACCGTATTTGTTTGCTTGATTGGTGGTTTCTATGTGGTAAGACGTTCTTATATTATTCTAGTTTCGAGCGTTTAAATGGATTTTTGATGTTTGATGGTTAGAAGCTTCACATATATGGCACCATTTTGTATTTTTCGGATTATGTGGAAAATCTTGTACATTGTGGTCAGTTAGGCATTCACATATATTACAATATTTTTGAGCTTGTATTTGGTGGACATTTTCTATTGGTGTGTGCTCATTGAGGGGACAATTATCCTTTGTATGTCCTTCCCCAATGCATGTGGTGAACCATACTTCATTTCGTCTTATAGATAGACTTTTGATTGTTTGTTGTAAATGTTATATTTTTTCCTCAAGTCTGTCAGTCGTCAAAGAAGTCGACATGACATCATCATCTGACTCAATCCGCTGTTCTTTCTATAACACATCTTCATAGTAGGTTATCTTGTATAAACATAGTGGAGAACGCATTCGTGCTAATAGTCCTGTGACATACCACTAGGCCAACAAAATCTGGTCGATTGTTGTCGAAATTTGGATTAAATGGTCTTTGAATATTTTATCATACTCTCTGACCGACTCAGTCGGTCTTTGTTTTATTTCTTTTAAATTTTGGGCTGCCAGATGTGTAACATCCTAAATTTTAAAGAATTTTAAGAAGCTATTCTTTATTTATGCTTTTTAGCAGTTTTGATTGTCTGTGTAATTCATGAACCAAGTTCAGGCGCAATGTTGCAGAGAAGCTCCAAATTGTGCCATTTTCTTGTCTTCATCGGTGATATCAGCTGCATCCCAAAAAGTTTCACACATGAACCAATGGTGTTTTAGGTCCTATTTTCCTTCACAAATTGGGATGTGGTTAAATCCCATTTTGAATTTCTTGCTAGGAACACTCTGTTTTATTGGTATTTGATCTACTACAACTTCCGACTGAGATGTCGAATCCTCTGGTAGGTTTTTTTTGTGTTTGACAATGGATGGTACTCGAGAAACAATTTTTTCTTCTCAAGTATAGGGACTTCTTCCTTAGTTTGAGATCTTTGATCTTTATACTCGACTAACCTTCATTCCAAAGGTTGCGTTGCTTCACGACTATAATTAATTTCTTCTCTTGATATTATATTTGCCAGGGGGGTCAATTCAGTGAGATCCTTAATTTTGATAAGCATATTGTCAGCTTCATTTTGTTTTGGCTCGACAATCATTACGTCTCGCAGGTTTCCCTGGTCGTCTATTCTGTATCATAATCTTGCAAATTGGTCGTCAATCTGCAATCTCTGTTGGAGAAATTCTCTTATCCACGGGTTTGTTTCTGGAGTGGGAGAAGTACGTAAAGATGGTCTAGATCCTTTGTAGTCTATACTTTCTGGTTCATCGTTCGGTTGATGGATGTTCAATTGTACGTCACTACTTCTGTCGGGTGTCGTCGAGGCTGTTTCTATTGCCAACTCTGGTTGATCTATGTCTGACTCAGACTGCTCACGCTCTCTATCAAACTGACCTTCCTCGAACATCTTTCTATTCATTTTTTTTTTGTTCCACTAGTTACAAAGTTCTTCTCTTTTCTATTTCCTTTTATCCCGTTCTAATTTCTGGATTTCCACGGATTTCTTGTGCAGATACTTCCCTCTTGATGACATTATTGCTTGGAAAACGCTACTTCAAGTATGCTTGGTATCTCACAGTTTCAACTAACCCCCCATTTCCGACCCGACTTACTCTAGGTCGGTAGCATTGGCCATGTTTATTTCTTCAAGAAGTAGTCCCATGCTTCCCTTGGATCTTTTCACTTTGCATCAAGAAATGCTTCCCACTTTTCATCTCTTTATTGGAAGTTACTATCTGGTAGCAGTGTGCCTAATCTTGGTCGGTATTCGACGATGTCATCGACTCTCTTGTCGAGGAGGAATTTTTGAAGGAGTGTCAGAACTAAGCAGAAAAAAACCATCATGCAATTCATTGTAAATTTTTTCTTATATCTTGTCGAGAGATGTTTGATCTTCAATGGCTTGTTATGAAATATAATCTTCAATAATTCTTTCGAGCCAGTCGTGCAAATTTTTTCTTCGTCCATTCGACAACTTTAGGCCTAACATCTCATTGGGTGTCAGATTACACATTACCTGATCTGTTAATATACTGGAACAATGCTTTTGGGATAGCTTCAAGGAATCCTTTGTGCGTCTCTGAAAATAATCGCGACCATGCTTCTGCTAAAGAGAGGTTGTCCCTTCTTGCGTAGTTTCTAATGTAGTTCTCAATTTTGTGCTCCCACCACTCGCATATGTCTTGTAGAGTTAGCATTTATGTAAATTTCTACATTCCCAAGTTCAGTACTATCGACAATGGATCCAATGTTGTAATCTAGGGAAAAGTAGGGAGAGTTACCGGTAGATCCTTACATAAATATCATAGAGATACATGCATACACATAGACATAGATATAGACATACACAAGTAATGAGAGCCCAAAGCACAATCCTTTTATTATATGATAGAACAATACAACACAATTACATCCAAACTCTCACATGAAGCTAATCGAGTCTTCATGTGCTTGTCTATTTATACCTATTTCAGGTAGTTGTAACTACTTAATTGCTTGGGTTGGTCGGTTAACAGGTACTCCAATCGACCTCTACTTCTGACTATGTTGGTCGACCAACTAGTTCTAAATAGACCATAGGGTCTAGTCGATAGAGTCGACTAGACCTATTGTAGGGGCTAGTTGACCTTGTCGACTAGACCCATCGATCGACTAGAAACTAGTCAGTCGACTGACTAGTTCCTAGTCGATCAACGGGTCTAGTCGACGAAGTCAACTAGCCCCTACAACAAGTTCCCTGACTCACTTATAGGTTTCTAGACTTGAGTGCCAAATCTTTTGGTGGAAAAATTACTTTAGATTTTGGCAATCTTGATGAATGTAGTAGACTCTGCCTAGTAGTCAACAAATTTTATAGTCCTTTTCCTTCAGAAAATGGAAGTCTTGTTAATTTGGGAAATTTTTATTCACCTTGTTGCATACTAAGATGATCGATTGTTCAAGATATTAGCAAGTCATGCGGCCTATGCAATTTATACCTATGAAACAATCCTCTATGCTCTCTTATCTAAGAATCCATTGGAAACCTTCAGAAACCCTACAATAACAAACCTTGTGAATGTTGATTGAAATGGGTCAATCCATATAAAACTTGGTAAATGTAGAAATTGAAGGACTGTGGTGTTAACCTTCAACTCTCTCACAATTTCTCTTCCCAATACACTTGCAGATCCATCCCTTCTTTCATTCTTTATAGCAAAAAATTGATTTATTGAAATTCTACCATATTCGTTGGGAAAACATGGATACATTATACCTGCTTCAAATAATTTTATAATTTTAGTGGCCATATTCCTTCAGAGCTTGGGAATTCCCCTCAACGATCATTTGAGTCTGAGAAACAATCAATTAGCAACCTATATCCTCCCAAAGCTCTGCAATGCAATGCATATAAATTGCTTGTCTCCATCAATGCACTGGTACAATTCCTACCACAGTCTCAAAATCCTATACAAGGCCCACTCCTCTTCATGGCCTTATTCAATCCTAGGACTGTATTTCTATGACAAGTGTGAATTCTGGTATATATTGACTCTGCATCCATTACTCTGCTTGAAATACACACGTTGGACTTGTCACAACAGTGAAGTCCCGTTATCGAATCTCGGTACCCAAATATGGATCTAAGACATGTTTGAACTGAAGGCAGACATGGATCAGAGCTTTCTTCAACTTCTTATAGAAATCTTTGTTAAACAAGTCATACCATTCCTAGATGAAGTTTCCATTAAGGATTTGTGTNTTTCCCAGGATAAATGATGTGTCTCTTGTGATTGTGTATTTCTCAGTGATCCTATCTTATGCTATTGTTATCTATTGAAATGCAAAGAACTCTAATAATAACTTAAACATTAACAATTTATTCCACTGGAATCTTTGTCCTGACCATTTTATGTTCTCCATATCGATCCTCCATGCAGTCGAGATTTCTTTGTTTTCTACCAACACAAAATTGCAAGTCGATGTCGATCGTAAATCGATCGAGATTTTTGTTTTTTCCTTTTGTTTAATTGGCGATGGATTTTCTAGGAATATTTTTATTTCTTGTGCTACATCTCTCAAGTGTCACTCTTTTGGATTAAATTCAAAGTCTTGTAGAAATTTTTCTTTGATTTCATCCCAGTTTGATGTATGGCCACAAGCTTCTTCAATTTTATACCATTTGTTTGGTATGTCATCTAATGTATTTGGAAACATATGGGGCCAAACCCTTTCATCTTTATATCCTATTTTTCTCCACTCACTTTCACAACGTTGAATATGCTCTAATGGGTCGTACCCAATTCTATATATGGGAATATCTGCTGCTTTGGATAAATTCTTGTCTCCGAATCATTCAACAAAGTACATCGACACCATCCTCCATGTTTGTAATTTGGGGGAATGTGTTTCCCACCATCTTGCATCTTGGCCTGTGAAGGTTTCCACCAGGATCTACATCCTTCCTTGCTCTCCTATGTATTTTTCTACCTCTTCGACATGAGTCGAAGTTACATGTCATTCACTATATCGTAAAGGTTTGCTTACTTTATTGTCAGTTGGTGTGAGAGTGGGAGTTTTTCGATTGATTTTTTTGTATACTTTTGGTACTGCTTGGATTGAGTAGCACATCCTAAGCTGCTTTTTGGAATAATTTCAATAGACCAACAATCCTTAGCATGTACTTCATACTTTTCATTTTTTTAGTTATATAAGGCGGAGTTGGAGTTATGCCTGACTGACATGGGAGATTTTCTCAAAATTTCTCCTTCTGTAGTCGGTTCTATATAATATTTTTGTTCGTTGTTTATCTGGTATAAGCACCGAGCTTGTTGATATTCATCCCATGACTCCATCCATGGTCTTCCTTCCTTTGGGTCCAAAGGGATGATTATTTTCCTCTGACTTCCTTTTAATTTAATCTATCTCTTTCAAGGGAGATAGTTTCTTTCATTCGTCGATCTCATGGACGACCAACAAGAGTTGCGTATGTTGGCATTCCTTCGACAAGGTCGATTACTTCAAAGTCGACCAAATTTAGTAGTCCCATTATTTGAGTGTCTACATTTCTTAATATACCAATTGGTTCTATTAATCTTTGATCAACTAATTTAAGATAGTTCAGCATGGGCACTAGGTTGTGTCGACCCATTCATATCCATGTTTCTCTTGGTAGAATATTTACTTGAGATCCGAAATCAACGACCACTTGATTCACCATCATTCTTTCAATCTCCAAGTCGACTCGTGGATTGTAATTTTTATTATTATAAGAGAGGTGATTTTCATCCTTTATCGATATTTGACCATCTTTCTATTCCCGTAATATGTTGAGTAGTTCCAACAATCAACCTATTATTTGTTTTTCTTTGAGGAGTTGCAAAAATTCTTCGATGGTGTCTTCATTTCATCTTCTTGGGTTTCGTTGATCTTCTGAGGAATTCTTGAAAAAATTAATAGATTCTCTCATGATTTTCTCTTCTTTATCCGGGCTTGGGAAAATATTAGCTTTCTTTCTTTGGTAATTTTTTGGTGGAGTGTTGATATCTCGTCCTGCACCTGACCTCGTAACGATATGTAGGTTTTTTGAATTTGTCACCTCCTCCTTGGATACAACGTGTACTAGATTGACAATTTTTCTTAATATGATTTTGTCGAGCACTATCGGGTAGTATTCTAAAGAGTGATGTCCAATGCCACATATATTGCAAAATTTCAGATCGGTTCTATATTTTATAGGGAAATCTGGGCTGATGTGATCAGCTTTCCAACAGTTAAAATAATATGGTAGTCCGTGACCACAACCTCGACCACCGAATCCATGTCGGCCTCCTAGACCTCAACCACGACTACCGTAGTACTCGTCTCTTCGACCATATTTGTTTGCTTGATTGGTGGTTTATGTGTGGTAAACTGTTCTTATATTATTGTAGTTTCGAGCGCTTAAATGGAATTCTAATGTTCGATGGTTAGAAGCTTCACAGATATGGCACCATTTTGTATTTTTCAGATTATGTGGAAAATCTTGTACACTGTGGTCAATTAGGCATTCACATATATTACAATATTCCTGAGCTTGTATTCAGTGAACATCTTCTATTGGTGTGTGCTCATTGAGGGGACAATTATCCTTTGTATGTCCTTCCCCAATGCATGTGGTGAACCATACTTCATTTCGTCGTATAGATAGACTTTTGATTGTTTGTTGTAAATGTTATATTTTTTCCTCAAGTCTGTCGGTCGTCGAAGAAGTCGACATGACATCATCATCTGACTCAATCCGCTGTGCTTTCTGTAACACATCTTCATAGTAGGTTATCTCGTATAAACGTAGTGGAGAACACATTCATGCTAATAGTCCCGCGACATACCACTAGGTCAACAAAATCTGGTCGATTGTTGTCAGAATTTGGATTAAATGGTCTTTGAATATTTTATCATACTCTTTGACTGACTCAACCGGTCTTTGTTTTATTTCTTTTAAATTTTGGGCCGCCAGATGTGTAACATCCTAAATTTTAAAGAATTTTAAGAAGCTATTCTTTATTTATGCTTTTGAGCGGTTTTGATTGCTTGTGTAATTCATGAACCAAGTTAAGGCGTAGTGTCGCAGAGAAGCTCCAAATTGTGCCATTTGCTTGTCTTCATCGGTCATATCAGCTACATCCCAAAAAGTTTCACACACGAACCAATGGTGTTTTAGGTCCTCTTCTCCTTCACAAATTGGGATGTGGTTAAATCCCATTTTGACTTTCTTGTTAGGAACACTCTGTTTTATTGGTATTTCATCTACTACAACTTTCGACTGAGATGTCAAATCCTATGGTAGGTTTTTTTTGTGTTTGACAATGGATGGTACTCGAGAAACAATTTTTTCTTCTTAAGTATAGGGAATTCTTCCTTAGTTTGAGATCTTTGATCTTTATACTCGACTAACCGTCGTTCCAAAGGTTGCGTTGCTTCACGACTATAATTAATTTCTTCTCTCGGTATTATATTTGGCAGGGGGGTCAATTCGGTGAGATCCTTAATTTTGATAAGCATATTGTCAGCTTCATTTTGTTCTAGCTCGACAATCATTACGTCTAGCAGGTTTCCCTGGTCGTCTATTCTGTACCATAATCTTGCAGATTGGTCGTCGATCTGCAATCTCTGTTGGAGAAATTCTCTTATCCACGGGCTGGTTTCTGGAGCAGGAGAAGTACATAAAGATGGTCTAGATTCTTCGTAGTCCATACTTTCTGGTTCATCGTTCGGTTGATGGATGTTCAACTATACGTCACTACTTCTGTCGGGTGTCACCGAGGCTGCTGCTATTGCCAACTCTGGTTGATCTATGTCTGACTTAGACTGCTCACGCTCTCTATCAAACTGACCTTCCCCGAACATCTTTCTATTCCATTTTTTTTTGTTCCACTGGTTACAAAGTTCTTCTCTTTTCTATTTCCTTTTATCCCATTTTAATTTCTGGATATCCACAGATTTCTTGTGAAAATACTTCCCTCTTGACGACATTTAGGCTTGGAAAACGCTACTTCAAGTATGCTTGGTATCTCACAGTTTCGACTGACCCCCCATTGTCGACCTGACTTACTCTAGGTCGGTAGCATTGGCCATGTTTATTTCTTCAAGAAGTAGTCCCATGCTTCCCTTGGATCTTTGCACTTTGCATCAAGAAATGCTTCCCACTTTTTGTCTCTTTATTGGAAGTTACTATTTGGTAGCGGTGTGCCTAATATTGGTCGGTATTCGACGATGTCACCGACTCTCTTGTTGAGGAGGAATTTGTGAAGGAGTGTCGGAACTATGCAGAAAAAAACCATCATGCAATTCATTGTAAATTTTTTCTTTTATCTTGTCGAGAGATGTCTGATCTTCAACGACTTGTTATGAAATATAATCTTCAATAATTCTTTAGAGCCAGTCGTGCAAATTTTTTCTTCGTCCGTTCGACAACTTTAGGCCTAACATCTCATTGGGTGTCAGATTACACATTACCTGATCTGTTAATATACTGGACCAATGCTTATGGGATAGCTTCAAGGAATCCTTTGTGCATCTCTAAAAAGAATCGCGACCATGCTTCTGCTAATGAGAGGTTGTCCCTTCTTGCGTAGTTTCTGATGTAGTTCTCAATTTTTTTCTCCCACCACTCGCATATGTCTTATAGAGTTAGCATTTATGTAAATTTCTACATTCCCAAGTTCAGTACTACCGACAATGGATCCGATGTTGTAATCTAGGGAAAAGTAGGGAGAGTTACTGATAGATCCTTACATAAATATCATAGAGATACATGTATACACATAGACATATATATAGACATACACAAGTAATAAGAGCCCAAAGCACAATCCTTTTATTATATGATAGAACAATACAACACAATTACATCCAAACTCTCACATGAAGCTAGTTGATTCTTCATGTGCTTGTCTATTTATACCTATTTCAGGCAGTTGTAACTACTTAATTGCTTGGGTCGGTCGGTTAACAGGTACTCCGATCGACCTCTACTTCTGACTACGCCGGTCGACCGACTAGTTCTAAGTAGACCGTCGGGTCTAGTCGATAGAGTTGACTAGACCTATTGTAGGGGCTAGTTGACCTTGTCGACTAGACCCATCGATCAACTAGGAACTAGTCGGTCGACCGACTAGTTCCTAGTCAATCAACGGGTCTAGTCGACGAAGTCAACTAGCCCCTACAACATGTTCCCTGACTCACTTAAAGGTTTCTAGACTTGAGTGCCAAATCTTTCGGTGGAAAAATTACTTTAGATTTTGGCAATCTTGATGAATGTAGTAGACTCTGCCTAGTAGTCAACAAATTTTTTAGTCCTTTTCCTTCAAAAAATGGAAGTCTTGTTAATTTGGGAAATTTTTATTCACCTTGTTGCATACTAAGATGATCGATTGTTCAAGATATTAGCAAGTCATGCGGCCTATGCAATTTATACGTATGAAACAATCCTCTGTGCTCTCTTATCTAAGAATCCATTGGAAACCTTCAGAAACCCTACAATAACGAACCTTGTGAATGTTGATTGAAATGGGTCAATCCATATAAAACTTGGTAAATGTAGAAATTGAAGGACTGTGGTGTTAACCTTCAACTCTCTCACAAGTTCTCTTCCAATACACTTGCAGATCCATCCCTTCTTTCATTCTTTATAGCAAAAAATTGATTTATTGAAATTCTACCATATTCGTTGGGAAAAGATGGATACAATATACCTGCTTCAAATAATTTTAGTGGCCATATTCCTTCAGAGCTTGGGAATTTCCCCTCAATGATCATTTGAGTCTGAGAAACAATCAATTGGCAACCTATATCCTCCCAAAGCTCTGCAATGCAATGTATATAAATTGCTTGTCTCCATCAATGCACTGGTACAATTCCTACCACAGACTCATAATCCTATACAAGGCCCACTCCTCTTCATGGCCTTATTCAATCCTAGGACTGTATTTCTATGACAAGTGTGAGTTCTGGTATATATTGACTCTGCATCCATTACTCTGCTTGAAATACACACGTTGGACTTGTCACAACAGTGAAGTCCCGATATCGAATCTCGGTACCCAAATATGGATCGTCTGAGACATGTTTGAACTGAAGGCAGACATGGATCAGAGCTTTCTTCAACTTCTTATAGAAATCTTTGTTAAACAAGTCATACCATTCCTAGATGAAKTTTCCATTAAGGATTTGTGTGATTGGGATCTCGGATCTACCCACCACTTCTGCAGATATTTCCAATTCCTTCTTAATGTAATCACCATGGAAGGAGATGTTTCTGCACAATGTGAAAACTCTCATTCCAGGTTGGGTATACAGGTCAACCTGGCTTCATTTCCGGAATCAGAGCTGACTGTGGGAAAATGGTTCTGTGGGAGCATGACAACTGCGAGGTGTTTGGAAATCTAGACGAAGAAACCTCTTATCCCTTCATCCATCTCCCTCACTCTGTAATGCCGTTGAGTACCATGCCCATGAGGAGGGAACAATGTGTGAGAGAGTGAACTGCCAGAATATTCAATCACAGGAATTAGGGTT
>JZKD02S2141888.1:84780-97527 GCA_000966675.3 Picea glauca
GTAGTGAAAGAAGTTTTGAAGTAGGGGATTGGGTGTTTTTAAGACTACAACCATACAAACAGATGTCCCTCAAGCAAGCTAAGAAGGATAATAAATTATCACCAAAGTATTATGGACCTTAGAAGGTGTTGCAAAAGATTGGTACTATGACATACAAATTGGAGTTGCCTGTATCTTGACAAGTACACCTAGTTTTCCATGTTTCATGCTTAAAGAAGGTTATAGGTGACAATATCCTAGTTCAAACTATATTTCCAGAAATTGACAAGGAAGGAAAAATCATATTGGAGCCTGAAGCCATCACTGACACAAGAATTCGCCAGCTGAGGAATAGATCCATTTCAGAGTATCTCACTAAATGGAGGAAACTACCGGCTAAAGATTCCACTTGAGAAGATGATTCTTTTATACAGATGCATCCAGAGTTACTCAAGCGTTGCAGACAACACTTGTCTCAAGGGGAGGGGCATGTTAAGCCCTAATATTGGCTCATTACCCCTTAATTGGGGCATATTATATTATTAATGTTATTTTATTTATGTCGGCTTTAGGCCATTAGTTGTAATCATACCTCCTAGTCTCCTATATATACCAAGGATACATTTTCATTTTGAATCATCTTGTACTTGAACATTTAAGCGGGGTAAAAGGAGGTTTCCCCCTCGAAGAGGCTTATTATCTGAAATTATCTCTCTTTCAAGGCGTTGAGTACTTTTTTTGAGGTTTTTCTACGTTATATTGATATTTGGTTCTTAACAGAATAAATTCAATATTAATTTCTCCCATTTCCTCTACAAGTCCTTTCAAGCCCTTGTAGTCGTGTGCAAAAACATCTTGATACTCTTTTAGTAGGTTGACTATGTCGGTTGTTTGCTTGTCAGTCCAATAGTCACCTATCCGAACCATTTTTGGTCGATCATCATTAGATATGTCAAATTCTTGTGTTTTGATTTCCACATCCATCCATTCTGGTGGCTTAGCTTCATCAAGATGGATTTCTCCTTCTTCAATTTTTCGTAAAGATTTTTAGGAAGTTGGGTTGTTCCTAGTCTTCTTTTTGTTCCATAGCTATACTTAGTACTGACTTCACATGATTCTGTAGTGCTGGATTGATCTGGATTTATGAGCATAACGAAATGAAAAGATAGATTTATAATATTGACATAGAGACACAGTTAATAACAACAACGATACAGTAAAACTGGACTTCTATTAAATAAGAAATATGTTAAAATTGTAAAATGTAGATTGAAACAGACTTGCTAGAATGGTGGCAGCTTATCTCTGAGAAGAGATGTGACAATTACGCTCATTCGCAAGAAGATGAGTACAATAAGGATCTGAAGGAATTTTTACAATAAACATGAATTCCAAAACCCTAGAAATCCAAAAACCTAACCCTAAGAGATGAAGTGCCAAAACTCATGTGGGCCCCATTGGGGTAAGTTAGTACATCAACTTCCCGAGGTCGTAACTTTTTCATATGATCTCCATTTAGGGCGCACGATAGCTCATTAGAAAGGTATCAATGAGGAGATTCATTTTGGGGGATCAATAATTGTCATATGCGACTATCATTGAGGTTCCTTATCATGAAAAAATGTTGTTTAGGCCCTCAAAATGGCTCTGAAAGTTTGGAACCCAAAAAACTGCTAAAAGTAGTAAATTGCCAGAAAACTGTTTGGAGCCAGTTGGAATAGGTGGGTGGCCACCAATATCCTCCTGGATAAATAATCCCCCCTTAGGGGGAAATGGTCTCCATTGCATTGATTTACCCCATCAGATGAGGAAATTTCTGTTGAATTTGGCCTTGGGTGAGCCACTTGCCTTGGTGCAGGAGCTGCCCTACTTTGACAACCCGATAAAGATGGATCCTCTGTCGATGAGTGCCCTTGAGATGTGTGTCCATGATATGGTTAGTGGATGCCTATTCCATGTAGCCAGGGTTGAGCTCTATTGGTGTCAATTGTTCTATTATCTCCGAGGTGTCCAATAATGGTGGAAAATATGGCTGAAGGAGGTCCACATTGAACACTGGGTGCAAGCCAAGGAAGGGGCGAGTGTTGAGCTCAAAATAATTTTCACCCATAGCCTTGGTGATGGTGTAAGGTCCATAGAAGAGTGGACGAAGATTTTGATGAGGCCCTGTAAGGCATTCTTTCTACAGGTGCAACCAAACTTTGTCTCCCACCTGAAAATTGTGTGGCACTCGATGTTGATCATGGCGCTACTTGTACTTGGCATTGGAATTCTGTAAAATATCCTGGACATGTTGGTTGATGTGATGGATCCACTCAATGAATCAGGTGGCTTTGTCAGATTCAGTTGTAGCATTTCTGTAAGGGGTAGTGCAACATACATGGGTCCTAATGGTTGAAATCCCAACCCCACCTGAAAGGGGTTGTGGCTGGTTGAGCTATGTATGGCTCTGTTGTAGCTATGATAAACATAGGGAAGAGTCTCATCCCATGTACGAGGCTTCTTAAAATTGGACATGCACAAGATATGCACGATCATCTGGTTGATGACCTCGTTTTGGCCATCCATCTGGGGGTGGAAGGAAGTGGATTTGGTGAGCTTGGTGTCAAACAGTGACTAGAGGCTCGACTAGAATGTGTTGAGGAACCGACTGTCTTGATATGAGATAATGGTTTGTGGGATACCAAAATGTACCCACACTCGTTCAAAGAAGAGATTGGCAATGGCCTCTACTATGATGCTCTTCTTGCAGGAAGCCAAAATTGCCATCTTGGAAAAGCGATCGACAGCCACAAAAAAAAAGTCATTTCCCCGCTTGGTGGATGAAAGGCCATACATGTAGTCCATTGAGATGGGTTCCGAGGGATTGTCAGGAGTAGGTATAGGGGTGTACATGCCTTGTTGGCAACAACGCAGGTAGTGTAGGACCAAATATACTTGTTGACATCTTGTCAAAGTTTTGGCCAATAGAAGTTTCGTTGCATCATTGCCACTGTCGTTTCCACACCGACGTGCCTTGCCACCCGACTGCAGTGGGATTCCCAAATAATCTTTTCTCACTCACTTGATGGAATGTAGATATGTCCCAGATGGAACAACAACCCATATTGAAGATGGAAATTAGTGAAAACGGTGTTTGTCCCCAACATCTGGTAGGTGTTGGTGAAGTTAGGATTTGTCTCATAGAGATGGGGCCATCCGGAGATCTTGTGGCCACAAGAGTCTAACACCGTGGTGAGTTTCGCGACTAGAGGTCGAATGAGGCAATCAATGACTTAGTTGGTACTTCTTGTTTTATACTTGATGTTGAGGTGGAACTGTTGCAAGTATGTGGACCACTTCTGATGGCGGTCATTCTATAATTTTCCTTGTCTCTGCATGAACTGCAATGAATTCTGATTAGTGTGGATGACTCTCTCATTCCCGAGAATGTAATGCTTCCACTGGTGGTAGGCTTGCACAATGGAGTACATTTCTTTGTCATAAGTAGGGTACTTATGAATGAAATCTGATAATGTCTCACTATGATAGGCCACAGGGTGGCCATGCTGAGTGACATGAGGACTGCACCCACAACATAGTTTGAATCATTTGTCTCGATTTCAAAGGGTTGTTGCAGGTTGGGTAATGAAAGCACTGGGGCTGAGCACAAGTGTTGCTTTAGATCAATGAAATCTTGTTGTTGAGACATGCCCCACACAAATTTTTCCTTACCACCACCCCTGGTTACTTGGCTGAGGGCCCATGCAATATGGTAGAATCCCAACATGAACCTGCGATAGAAATTGACAAGGCCTAAGAAGCTTGGAAGCTCAGTAAGCGTAGTTGGGGCTAGCAAGTCATGAATGACTTGGAGCTTGTCTAGATCCACATGCACACCATGTGCATCAACAATGTATCATAGGTGGTGGAATCATTCCATGCTGAAGGAGCATTTTTCCAAGTTGGCATATAGCTTGTGCTACCGCAGAGTGTGCAAAACCTGTTGAATGTGTTGCAAGTGTTCTGCCCAAGTGTTGTTGTAGATGAGGATGTCATCCAGATACACCAATAAAAAAAAATGGTGAAAGGCCACAAGATATCATCCATCATCCTCATGAAAGTTGTTGGGGTATTTGTCAAACCAAAGGGAATCACCAACCATTCAAAAATAACTTCTTTTGGCTTGAAGGTAGTATTCCATACATCTGTCTATTCTATTGGGACTTGATGGTATCCATACTTCAGATCAATCTTACTGAAGTATTTTTATCCCTTGAGTTGATCAAGGAGATTGTCGATTCAGGGAATCAGGTACTGGTTCTTGACTATGATTTTATTTAGGGCCCGATAATCAATGCAGGATTTCCAGGTCTCGTCTTTCTTCTGCACCAGCACGATTGGGCTTCCACAAGGCAATGAGCTGGGTTAGATGTGCCCCTTGTGGAGCATTTCTTGTATCTAATGTTTGATCTCATCATTTTCTAACATAGAGCGATGATATACTGGTCCATTGGGTAGCGGTGCACTGGGGGTCAGATCAATGGAATGCTTGACTTGACAGTGCAGAGGTACTCCAATAGGTGAGGAGAAGATGTCTTTGTATTCTTCCATGACCTTATCCACTTTCTTCTGTTGCTTAGAGAGGTCGACCGCGAAGGCCATGGATGTGGCTACAATCTTTCACTCACTCTAAGAGAGAATCACAAAGAAGACAAACGTCCCAATCTGAGAGATGACCTTTCTACATTGCTTGGAAGAGATCAAGGAAATGGCACTAGGCAGGACTACCTCGAGTATCCTATAAAATTTCATTTTCAAAGTAATAATAACACTACGAGGCCTAGACTCATATACAACATGAAATTTCCATAAATAAGGTTGTACAAAAAGAACATCACAAACTTCAAGGGGAGAAACATCACACAATACCTCATCTTTGAATGGCTTGATGCCGTACGATAGGAGACACTATTGGCTAACGTGAAGATCGCTACCTTGGTGGAGCCATCCGATGGTGTAGGGTTGTGGGTGTGGTATTGTTAGTAGGGCCAGATGATTGATGACCTTGGTTGAGATGAGGTTCTTCTGGCTACCACTATCAATGATGAAGTGCAACATAGTGCCTTTCACCCACATCTGTGAATGAAAGAGGTGCTTGCCTTCCTCTAGCTCATCAGGTTCACCGTGCTGGATCTTGGTGGTAGCAATAGTGGCATTGGGTTTTGTGTCAATGATCCATCTCCCCTTTTCTAGTTTTGACTCAGATTTGAAACCCGCAATGACTACTTTGAGTGGAAATCAACAGTGTTATGCCAGGGGCTCTTATGGAAGTCACACCACTTCCCACTATCTTTCTTCGCCTTTCTGTTGTCCTTCTTTGCTCGTGGCTTAGAATGGTTTTCATGAGGCTATCCATATTTAATCTATCCTTTGTTATGTGGGTTGGGTCTACTCGTTCCCTGCTTCTATTGTGAGGGTTCCTAGACCCAAACTGCTGCATCTTTTGTTTAATCTTTTGCTCGATTTTGACAACATATCGATAGGCCGATCCTAAGGACGAGATGTCCAAAAAATCCATTTCTAACTAGATGTATCTATGTATACCATCGTGATAATTGAACACCATATTTCACTTAGAACCTTTGATACCCAGCTTGGTGTGCAAGGTATGTAATATATTTGTGAACTTTGGCACTACTTGGTCCCTTTCCCGCTGTAGTGTGGTCCATTTTTTATACATGTCGTCATAACTTCCAACAGGGTAGTATTGTTCCTTAATAACATCCTTGAAGGATTCCCAAGTAAGTGAAACTATAAATAATTAGGGTTCCTCCATTTCCTTTTTCTCACAGAAAGTCTCCTACCAATCATTGACATGGGGAGCGGCTTTGAGGAGCGCAAAAGTAATCTTTTCTGTATTCAAAAAGTTATCGACAAAAAAATACCCTTCTAGTAGGTTCAACCATTTGTCTACAACATATACATCTATTTGAAATTAAAATATAGGAATATCAAAGTTGATTTATACCTTGAATGGGGCAGCACCTCCGCTCGAGGTATATGCATCGCTTGTCGACAGCCATCGAAGGATTTGTGAAAAGTTGTCCATCATCTTGTTCCTCTGTCGCTCGACAGATTTCTTGAGAAAATTTTTAAAAGGATATTTTGTCCCTTCATCTTTCTTTTCTCCTACCATGGAAGGTTTCTTGGGCGTGCGAGAGAAGTTGTCCTCAAGAGAAACAAGCTCGAAACCCAACTCTCTATACCTTGACCTCGTCAGGGACATGCACTAAAAAACAACAAGGAGAAGACCGCTCTAATACCACTAATCCGGATTTATGAGAAGAACAAAATGAAAACATAGATTTATAATATTAACATAGAGACATAGTGAATAACAACAGATATACAATAAAACTGGACTTCTATTAAATAAGAAATATGGTGAAACTATAAAATGTAGACTGAAACAAGCTTGCTAAAATGGTGAGAGCTTATCTTTGAGAAGAGATGTGACGGCTATGCTCATTCGAAAAAATATGAGTAAAATGAGGGTTTGAAGGCCTTTTTACAACAAACATGAATTCCAAAACCATATAAATCCAAAAACCTAACCCTAGGAGATGAAGTGCCAAAAGTCATGTGGGCCCCGTTGGGGTAAGTTAGTACATTAACTTCTCGGGGGTCGTAACTTTTGCATACGATATCCGTTTAGGGTGCACGATAGCTCATTGGAAAGGTATCGATGAGGATATTAATTTTTGGGGCTCAATAAGACCATTCGACTATCATTGACATCCCCGATCATGAAAAAATGTTGTTTAGGCCATCAAAATGGCCCTGAAAGTTTGGGACCCGAAAAACTACTAAAAATAATAAATTGCCAGAAAACTGTTTTGAGACAGTTGGAATAGGTGGGTGGCCACCGATATCCTCTTGGATCATGGATGTTATTTCTGTTGAAATAATGTAACTGCAAAGTGTATTCTAATTATTATTGATATATTATTCATTGGATCAATCCTCATTGTGGATTGATCATGTCGGCTATTGTAAAGGACCAAATCCCATTTTGCGGATTGGTCAAAATATAATTGTAATAGGCAGAAGAAGAATTCGGCCCCAGAATATATTAAAGAGGCCCCATAATATATTAAAGGTGGTTATAACCACCCATAAGAAGAAGTTGGCCCTGCCAATGAAAATACACCTCCACATGTGTCAGTATTGTATAAATAAGGAGGCTAGCACCTCAGTTAGACACACACTCACTTGTTCAATTGAGAGACAAGTTTTGGAGCTACAGTTGGAGAAGAGAGAGAGAGAGAGGCGCATCCTTAGAAGAGGACTTTCTGTATTTGTTTGAGTTATCTCTTGGCATTGTATTGGCTATCTATAATAAGGAAGTTTTGCCGGGTTTTCTCCCTCATGAGGGTTTCCCAGGATAAATGATGTTTCTCTTGTGATTGTGTATTTCTTAGTGATCCTATATTATGCTATTGTTATCTATTGAAATGCAAAGAACTCTAATAATAGCTTAAACATTAACATGGTTTCAAAGTTAAGCTGAAGAGAGCATCTTTCACTAGAGAAAGTGAAAAACGTCACTATTGTCGTACATGCAAATTAGGGCTTTTTGTTGGTGAGGTATTTCATCCCTAAAACCATCTAAAAAAGTGCTCCCTCCCTCAAGGATTACTTTGGCATCCTCAGCGCAAATTTTCAGTGGCTAGATCTCCTAGAAAGTGAAACCCTAGTTTCACAAACTACCAGAAGTACCAGAAAACCAGAGTACCAGAAGTACCAGAAGCACCAGAGTAGTAGAAGCACCAAAAAACCAGAAGCACCAGTCCAGAAATCCACAGATCAAGTTTGGAAGGGAAAAAGTTGGATTTTCTCAGATCCAAACACACCAGGCTACTCGCCTCAGCCAAGCGCACCTCCTGGTAAGTTCATAATTTAATTTTGAACATTTTCCCAACTTCAAGTAAAAGATGTTTGCAAGCATTAAGCTTGTTGAAAAGATAGAAGGTGTGGAAAACTTACATGCCTAGAAGTATAAGATTGGCCTCATTCTTGAAGAGAATGAATTAGCAAGATTCATCAAAGAAGAAGTGTCGGAGCTCGATGATGCTGCAGGAAAAGAAAAGCACCAAAAGGACACAATCAGGGCCAAGAGAATCATTGCAGATTCAATCAAAGACCACCTGATTCCCTATGTGTCATCAAAGAAGACTACGAAATAAATGTTTGATTCCTTAAACAAACTATATGAAGGAAAGAACATAAACTGGAAGATGAATCTAAGAACTCAGCTCAAGAACACAAGGATGCAGAGAGGAGAGTCAATCCAAGAATACTTCTCCAAAATCTCAGAATTCAATGAACAGTTAGAAGAAATTGGAGATACCATAGATTAAGATGAACTTGTAATGACGACCCTCAATGGTATCACAAGACCTTAGGATGCATTCATCCAAACCATTTGTGCAAGAAAGGCAAAAATAAAATTTGATAGTCTTTGGGAAGAATGCATTCAAAAAGAATCAAGGGTAGCTAACCAAGAGGCCTTACTAGCAAGAGATGAAGATCAAGCCCTAGCTACTCACACCAAAGGAGGAAGGAAGAAATCTTACTTCCAGAAAGAGACTTATAAAGAGTCTCAACCCCCAAACAAATTCAGTCATAAAGAATCTCATCCAAGAAGATTCCAAAAGAAAGGACAATGAAAGGAAAGAGATTACTCATCTATACAATGCTACCATTGTGACAAGATGGGACACATTGCGAAATTTTGTCCATCTAGACGAGAATAATACAAGAGGAAAAATAAGAGGCACCATGACCATGCAGTTGAAGATGAAGAGCCACCCACAAAGATGATAAGAGAGCATATTAAAAACTATGTCTTAATCTCGGCCCTCTCAGGATCGATAACACTTAGAGAGGACACTTGGATCATTGATAGTGGTGCCTCCAAGCACATGACAGGTCAAAGAAATATTCTCTCTTTCATTTTAGAAAATAAGTTTTCTCAGAAAGTGACACTTGGAGATGATTACCAATATCCCATCAAGGGAATGGGATAATCAAACTACAAGATTAATTCAGGGAATTCAATGAAGATGAAGGATGTACTCTATGTATCAGGTTTGACAAAGAACCTACTCTCCATTTCAGCTTTAGAAAAGAAAGGCTTTAGAGTTTCCTTTATAGATGGATAAGTTCTTATGTGGGCTAAAGGAGAAACCATAAATGAAGCAATCATCATTGGAAAAGAAGAAAATGGCTTGTATAAGCTAAAGGGTCACTCAGAAGCTGCCATGACCTATGCCATTGAGAATTCATGCGAACTTTGGCATAGAATATTATCTCACATCAACTACAAGGCGCTACCATACATATGCAAAGTTGTCACAGGTCTACCAGAACTCAAAGTTGACCATGAAGGCGTGTGCAATGGATGTGCACAAGGGAAGAACATCAAGAACCTTTTTCCGAAGAGAGACAACAAAGTAGAAGGAGTCCTAGAACTCATTCATTCAGATGTGTGTGGCCCAATTCCATCATCCTCCATTAGTGGGTATGTATACTATGAATCATTTATTGATGATTATTCTTATAAGACCTGGGTGTAATTTTTGAAATCTAAAGATGAAGTGTTCAACAAATTCAAGGAATTTAAAGCCTTGATAGAGAATCTTTCTAAAAGAAAGATCAATATACTCAGGTCAAATAATGGAGGAGAATACACCTCAAAAGAGTTTGTGAACTTCTGCAAAGATGTTGGGATCAAGAGGGAACTCACTACTCTCTATAATCCTCAACAAAACGGTGTAGATGAAAGAAAGAACAGAATGATAATGGAAGCTGTGAAGACCATGATCCATGATCAAGATCTTCCAATGTGATTATGGGCAGAAGATCATTGTAAGTCGTAACTTACCCTGATGAGGAAATTATAGAAGATCATGACACAGTATAATTTCAAGAACCTCTTCAAATGATGATCTCCCATAAAACAAATCATGCTTGGGCAAGAGAGCTTATTCAAGATGAAGAGAAGTATGGTGTTTCCGAAGGAACCACGAGACAGGTGAAGAGACCTTAGCCATTCTCTAGTTATATGGATTTGATGTGTGACCTCCTAGAGAAAGAGCCTACCTGCTTTGAAGAAGCCATTCAGAAGAAGGAATGGGCAGATGCAATGACAGAAGAATACCAATCCATAATAAAGAACGATGTATGGGAAATAGTTCCCAGACCAAAAAGAAAGGATGTGGTATTGTCCAAATGGCTCTTCAAAATAAAACATGTTGCTGATGAAAGTATTGAGAAGTATAAAGCAAGATTTGTAGCTCGTGGCTTTTCTCAAAAGGAAGGCATTGACTATGAAGAGACATTCTCTCTCGTAGCTAGATACACTTCGATTAGAACCATCATAGCCCTTGCAGCTAAGATGAAGTGGAAGTTACACTAGATGGATGTAAATACATCTTTCCTAAATGGTGTCATCGAAGAAGAAGTGTATATAGAGAAACCTCAAGGATTTGAAGTTGAAGAAAGGAAGTCTCATGTCTGCAAGCTGAAGAAGGCTCTGTACGGATTGAAGCAAGCTCTTAGAGCTTGGTATGGCCAGATAGACAGTTTCCTGATGAGCTTAGGATTTACAAGGAGTAAAGCAGGTTCTAACCTTTGCTTCAAGGTTATGAATGATGAGCCAGTGATATTATTGCTGTATGTGGATGACTTATTCTTAACTGGAGAAGAAAATCTCATCACTGAATGTAAGAAGAGGCTCACCTTAGAATTTGAGATGAAAGACCTTGGCCTAATGTATTATTTCTTATGTCTTGAGGTATGGCAGAGTCCAGAGAGGATATTCCTTAAACAAGGGAAGTATGTAGTCGAAATCCTAAAGAGATTTGACATGTTAGAGTGCAAGTCCATGAATACACTCATGGAAACAAAACTGAAGTTGTTGGTCGACACTTAGTCAGAATTGATTGATGCCATGCTGTATAGATAGATAATTGGATCGCTGGTGTACCTGATGAAAACCAGACCAAATATGTGTTTTTCCGTGAACACATTGAGTCATTTTTTGGTAGAACCTAGACATGTTCACTTAGTGGCTGCAAAACATGTGATGAGGTACCTTAAGGGTACATTATATTGTGGTCTCAGTTATGATGGAGATCATGATTTCACATTAAGTGGGTACACTGATTTAGATTGGGCTGTAAGTGTCTCTGACAGGAAGAGAACTTCAGGATGTTGTTTCAGTTTGGGATCAGCCATGATCTCATGGCAGAGTAGGAATAAAACCAACATTTCTCTCAGCACAGCGGAAGCAGAATACATTGCTATGTGTTCTGCTAGCTGCGAAGCTATATGGCTTCAAAAGTTGTTGGCCGCTCTATTTGACCTATATATGGAAGCAACCACGATCCTATGTGACAAACAAAGCTGCATAAAGATGACAGAGAATCCTGTATTCCATGACAGGTCGAAGCACATAGAGATCCGATATCATTACATCCGTGACATGGTGCAGAGAGGAGCCTTAAATCTCCAGTACGTTAGCACGGATGAACATGTTGCTGATGTGTTGACCAAGCCTCTATCTCGTGTAAAGTTTGAGAACCTTCGAGATAAGCTTGTTATAGTCCGAAAGGACCTTCCTTGAAAGGGGGAGTAGTGTTGTGATGAGATATACCTAGTATATGCTTCCATCTTAACCGTTGTGATGTAAAGAAAGTCTAGTTGTTGTGATGATATGTGACTAGTACTGAGCTTCCAACTTGATAGATGTGATGTAAATCCAGTTTAGTATCTTTCTTCTAGCATTATTTCTGTGATGTAAAGCAAGACGATGAGATGAGACTAGCACTGTTCTTCCAACTTAATATCTGTGACGTAAAGCTAGTCTAGTATCTTTCTTCCAGATTTATTGCTGTGACATAAAGCAAGACGATGAGATGAGACTAGCACTATGCTTCCAGCTTAATAGCTATGATGTAAAGCTAGTCTAGTATCTTGGTTCCAGCTTGATTGCTATGACGTAAAGAAAGACGATGAGATGAGACTAGTACTGTGCTTCCAGCTTGATAGCTGTGACGTAAAGCCAGTCTAGCATCTTGCTTCCAGCTTGATTGCTATGATGTAAAGCAAGACGAGTACTATGCTTCCATCTTGAGAGTTGTGACATAAAGCCAGTCCAGTATTATGATGATGAGCCAGCCTCGTGCTGTGATGATGATGTATTAGTTTTATACTAATTCATATTTATGCACATGATGATTGCATTCCTTTGAGAATGATGATGCTTCCGATGAGAAAACTTCTGATGATTTATAGATACACCAGTCAGTGTTCCAAGATGATATTGATGATGTTGTCCTCCTGATGTTGTTGATGATGAAGTCCTCTCTCTCGCCTGATGATGTTATAGAATACCCTTCTTGTTAAGGGGGAGTGTTGAAATAATGTAACTGCAAAGTGTATTCTAATTATTTTTGATATATTATTCATTGGATCAATCCCCATTGTGGATTGATCATGTCGGCTATTGTAAAGGACCAAATCCCCTTTTTCAGATTGGTCAAAATATAATTGTAATAGGTAGAAGAAGAAGTCGGCCCCAGAATATATTAAAGAGGCCCCAAAATATATTAAAGGTTATAACCACCTAGAAGAAGAAGTCAACCCTGCCAGTGAAAAGACACCTCCACACGTGCTAGTATTGTATAAATAAGGAGGCTAGAGCCTCAGTTAGACACACAC
>JZKD02S2141888.1:112670-131437 GCA_000966675.3 Picea glauca
AACCATTTCCAATTCCTAAGTGGAAGTAGGAAGTTGTGACAATGGATTTTATCACTAAACTACCCAGAACTAAAAAGCAACATGATTACATCATGGTAGTGGTGGATAAGCTTACCAAAGCTACCCATTTTATTCCAGTAAAGCTCACTCTCAAGGAAGCCAACCTAGCTTATATTTATTTGAGAGAAATAGCTCGATCACATGGAATGCCTAAGACAATTGTGTCTAACAGAGATCCAAAATTTACATCAAATTTTTGGAAAGGATTTTTCCAAGAATTTGGAACAAATATTTATTTTAGCACAACTTATCATCCAGAGTCAGATGAAAAGACAAAAAGGGTGAATCAGATAATAGAAGATATGCTAAGGATGTATGTGATGAATAAACCATCCAAATGGGAGGATTATCTACACTTGATATAATTTTCTTACAACAATGGGTACCAAGAATCCTTGACGATGAGCCCATTTGAAGAACTCTATGGTAGAAAATGAAACACACCAGTCAGCTGGGACAACCTAGAAGACCGTGCAGTAGTTGGGCCAGAACTACTCAGAGAAATGGAAGAAAATATGAGTAAAATAAAACAAAATTTAAACGCCGCGTAGGATAGATAGAAAAGCTATGCTGATAAGGGAATATCTCATAGGTAATTTAATGTGAGTGACCATGTTCTTATAAAAGTAAAGGCCAACAAAAGTTCCTTGAAGTGGGGAAATTTCTCAAAGTTGGCAGTGCATTTTTGTGGGCCATTTGAAATCCTGGAAAGGATTAGGCTTGTGGCTTACATGCTTTCCCTGCCTACATCAATGCATGTTCATAAAGTATTCCATGTATCATTACTTAAAAAGTATGTGCTAGATACTAATCATGTCATTGATTGGAATGTGATACAGGTGGAGCAAGAAGGTGATTTTCAAGTGCATTCGGTGCACATATTGGAATAGAATATCAAGCAACTTTGGAATCGAGCAATACGGCTAGTAAAGGTCCAATGGACCTGGTACGGTCTCGAGGATGCAACTTGGGAGCATGAGGATGATATGCAAGAAAAATTCCCGCATCTTTTTGAAGCCTTTTGAGTTTTTGGCTTGTACATATGTATACACTGCACTGAGGACAATGCATAAATATGGGGATGGGATTGTAATACCCCTAGGATGAACCCCAAAGTGTACATATGAATATAATTTTTTTTACTTATAATATGGTGAGATAAAGTAACAAAATCCTTTGTTTTGTGTTGCACGCATTAAGTCAGTGTGTGTGATTATCATACCAAAGAAGTGTGTGCAACTTCTAAAATAGTATAGTGCACATTTTAATGCATATAGTGTGCACCTATGGAAGTGTGCCAGAATGGAGCACTAAAAGAGAAGAAACTGAAGTTTACAGTGCGCACTGGTATAAGCACACAAGGAGCAGTGCATTAACGAAACATCCTTACAGGATGGCACACACTTCAGGATTCAGTGTGCACCAGCTTAGTGTGTAGATTTTGGAGATCAGTGAACTTTTTTATATATATTTCATGATGTAACATGCAACTGAGTAAGGCTGCGAGGGTGGCGCACTAAAGAAAGATTGCGTGCAACCCAGAAGTTCCGCGTGTACTAGTTTTAGTGCACGAACTATGTATTTTGAGGTTGGTGAGCCTGGACGCAAAAGATCATTACTGCTGCACTGATATTGTAAATGTAATCAAATGTAATTAAAATGAAAACACGTCGCTATGACATACCAACCACATAAAAGAGTTCGGGGGGATAACTCCACTAGTGAAGGTTAAGGGGGCTGGTTTAAAGGGGCTTAACACCAAAAAGGAATATTATATTAATATTTATTAAAAAGTATAAAGTAAGGAATATTATATTAATATTTCTTAAAAAGGTGAAAAGTGAGGATATTATTATATCCTAAGTCTTGAGGAGGGGAACGTGTGGACTAAAGGAAGTTCTCAACATGACAAGTGTCAAGTTGGGAACATGTTGTGGACTGAAAACAATTCTCAACATGACAAGTGTCAAGTTGGGAACATGCATTCTTATAGTTTGGACTTAGTCTATTCTGGATCATCTTTCATTGGGAATCATTCGATCATTATGAGCTTTGATGGGTAGCTAACTGTTCAGTCATTAAACCTGACTATTACTGTGACCAATATTAGGTGGTTACTTTCTTAGATATTTGTACATTGATTAGCTTGGAGAGATAGAATGAAGAGGCAGGTTGTCAGGCCCACGGGACATTGCATTCTCTCTAAGTGAGAGAATAACAGGGGATTATTTCCCGAGGTGTCAAGCTGTAGTGATAGAGCTTTGAGACTTCTTGTCCGGCTTGTTGCTGAAGCCTTAGAAGGGAAGTGGGGCAGCTAAAGGACTGTTGATCAGAGAAGGGGAACACTTCCTAGGGTGGGATAGGAATGTGGGGATTGAGGGACTATAGGTTGTTAGTGTGAATTGGAATTTGTGACAAACTTTCTTGTGTTTGAGTCACCTGTGACTGAGTTAACCGTGATTGAGTTTCCTGTTAAGTGTGATACTTTAGCCTGGTTGGGAACCCTTACCTAAGTGCAGTTTATCCCCAGCTCAAGGGTGACCCAATGTTGATATTTATTAACAGTGCGGTCTAAGGCTGGGAGGAACTTGGAAGGTCTACATGCAGTTAGTGTAATTTATTCAAAGACGAGTGTCCATTTGTGTGTTAAATTATGTTTTACAATAATTATTATTCATTTTATTTCATGGGTTATGATGTATATGATGCATGCATATTTCTGTTATGAATATGTATGTAATTTTGCATTGCAGAGTGTAGTTCTATGTTTTAATTGGTATCATAATTATTATCAGAGCAATAAGGTTGAGTTGCTACTGGAAATGAAGATGTTACAATATGGTATCGGAATTGATGACAAGAGAAGTTTGTAGTTTTTGGTGTAATATGCCCAACCTGGGTGGTTCGGTATGTGACAATATGGTATCCAAGAAAGAAAATTTTAAGTGGCATTTCCGAGTAGGTGGATGGGATGTGACATAAATGGAGTTGGGTGGAAAGTCATAAAAGTTAGGAGGGTGGAGGATAAAAAGCATATTCCTCTTCGCGGAAGCATTGAAAGCCAAAATTCTATGAACGCTCACCCATAATGTATCCTTATGGGGTAGGGTAATGAAATCAAAGTATTTGCAGAACATGACAATCGAAGAATGGTACAAACAATAGAGGAATTCATTTAATAGATCCATTATTTCGAAATCAATGGTAGAATCCTTTCCTCTCATAGGAAATTGGATATTTTTTGAGGATTATCAATGACCAGAAAGAAAGAATCGGGGAGGACCCATTTTTGGGAGAGGATGAAGAATTTAAGCTATTGGTATCCCTTATACAGTCCCTCGATGAGGGTGGTATCTTCTCCTTTGCATACTCTAAAGAAAAATCTTCTCAAGCCATTGGGATGTTGGGATGGAAGTCTGGGGGTGTGCTCAGGATGGAGGGTCATGAAGCGAATGAGTGGATCAATTATGTTTCCAATTTGGTATATAACTTTATTAGACTAAAGGAGGAAGAGGATGTCATTTTGTGCTGGTCTAAAAAACTTGGAACAAAAAAGTACACTGCAAAATTGGGATATTCAACCTAGATGAAATCTCATTTCAACAAGGAAAAACAATGGTGGTGGAGCATCCTTTGGAAGCATCATGCACCATTGAAATTTAAAATTACTCTATGGCTTGCAATGAACAATAATATTTTGATGTGGGAAATCGGTTTAATGAGAGACTAGGTTGGTCCCAATAGATGTGATCCTTACAAATTTAATGAGGAGTCCACTTCTCACTTTTTTTATTTCTTATCCCTACACAGTGTAAGTGATGCATATTGTGAGCTATGAATTTAAGTAGAAGGTGTCTTGGTCGAAGCAATATTTGAGTGAATGCATGTGGGAATGGATAGAGGACAATACGGTTAAACAATTTGAAGTGTTCCCAGGAAACTTGGTTTATGGTATTTGGTGGGCATTGGGCACACAATTCAATTATTTTTAGAGACATGGATATTCCTTTGGATGTGATTGTTGGTCTAGTTATAAAAATCACAAAGGAATATATGGTTGACCACAAGGTAAAGATTCCAAGAAATTTGGTTATGTCTGTCTTGGATGGGGATATACCGTGGGGATATTTTGATTGTGCCAGCGAAGGCCACCCTCTAATATGTAGGGTAGGAGAAGTACTTTTTCTGAACCAATATCATTTTATATATATCAAGTATGCCCCAGGAAGAGGCTCAAATAATAGATCTGAATTCATTACTTTATAGACTCTTCTTGAGGTAGAAAAAGAAAAAGGAGTTAAAAAAATACAAGTGATGGGATATTCAAAACTAGTTGTAGATTGCACATCCAAGAATGTCACAATGTTGAATGTGCACATCAGCCCTATGCTCAAAGACCTTCAAGACTCAATCTAGTCTTTTGAATGGATCACATTTTGGCATGTATAAAGAGACCTTAATAAGAAATTAGATGAACTCTCTAAGGATGCACTGACTCTACCAACAAGGTCGTTTCGAATCCATGAGTTTCATGATAGGGTTGAGACTGAGTCAATGGACTTGTGGTTCTAAGTTTTTTATCTTGATTTTGAAATGATGCTATAGATGGTTGCCATTTTATTAGTATTTGGGTTTACAACAAATAAACATGAAAATGTATTAATATAATGATTTGTTGCAAAGGGTTTTGTGTAATTTTTGAAATTTTGAAAGAAGCTTGTATGGGAAGAATTATGTGGGGATTAAAGATCGAGATAATACTCCTAAGGACCACAACATATATGTTCACTCCTCATGAATATATAGTATTTTTTCCACTGAAAAAAATAAAAATAAATTAACTACACATTTTATAAAAAATTGCGTTAAATAAAATATTACATTTCCAATCAAATTTATGCTTAGTAGAGAAATTAGTAAATCCCAAATATCACCTTAACATTGGTAAATTGCTTGCAAAATATCACCTTAACATTCATTAAGCTGCTTGAAAAATATCAAATAGAGGTTTCCACACCAAAAAGAGGTTAAATATAAAACATAAACATAAATTAGAGTTACATGGTTGATTAGAGTGTTCAGGGATACCAAAATCATCAACAAGTGAAAGTTGTCTTTTCATATTTCTAGGACAACTGAGAGGTGACATTTCTCAATATTTTTTACCCATATTCAATCAATAAAATAAGGAAATAAAAATACACAAACAAGCCCATGCTTTACCAAATTAGAATCCAAAACAACAAATCCCATGGCTAATTCACAAGTTCCTTGAAATATCAGAAGGTTGCTTCCCACTCCCACAACATTTTTTCTTTTAAAAAATGCAATTCCCTTCTACTTGAATTTTGTTATAAATTTTTTATTCAATATCATCGATGAAAGCCTATCTCTATGTGAAATTCAACCAAAAATAAACATCATCCAAGAAAATTCAAATCTAGCAAAATCTAAATCTACTTGAATAAACATTTAGGGTACACCTTATTTGCACAAATGTATGTATAGAAAAGCACATACATTAATATATTTTTAGAGATATTTTCTCCTTGCACAAATATTTTATAATGCCCATTTGTTAGCTTACACGGACCCATTTCTCCATTGGGACCACATCCAATTGTTCCTTTCTCCAAGGTAGTTTCCCCAAACATTGTGCCAACCACAAGTTCACAAAAATTGTGTAGTATCCTTCTAAAATACCACCCATTGGCACACTTATATGCATATGCCCGTTGAAGTTCCTTATTTCCATCTCAGAGCAAAGGCCTTAAACCACGTATCACACAAGTATTAGGGAAATTTTTGAACATCTATTAAGAGTTGCTCCGCATTTCTCATACCCAAACTTAGTTTGTAAAACCTAATGCCGAAGCTAAGGTGACTAAACTATTAAACACCATCTAAAATTTTAGAATCTATATTTTCCCCATTGATCATATTATTTGTAGGGTTTCTAGATTTCATTGCACAATAGACTTTTAAACAAAAACCACACAAAAAATACATTACATTTAAAATTGTTATGCACACAATGTGGACTATGCACTGAACATATGTTGCAAGAGGTTATGAAAAAAGAAAACGATGAAATTCAGAAACCATGCAAATAATACATTACATTTAAAATTGCTATGTAAAGAAGGAATGTTGACTGAATGTATGTTACAAGATCTTATGAAAAAACAAATCATGGGTAAAATCATAAATGATAAAATTGCAAAACAGAGCCTGTGAATAATAAGGGAATCAAGCCTAAACAAAACAAGAAGCAAGAATCAACATTGGATGAGTAGAGAAGGCTCACTTACTAGAATATCTCAATGATCATTTGATATAAAAAATATTAATTGTTAATTTATTTCTTAAATACACATAAACATCCAACTTGAATCAAAATATATGATTGCTTTGAATATTTGTAAAATAATATGAATCCACTTATCCAAAAGTCATTAAACTAATGAGTAACTTGCAAGAAACTGAGTGAAATAGAACAACAATAATAAATAACATTACACAAGTTTGTTAACAGAGTTCACCCATCTTGGGATACGTCTCCAGGTTTGCTTCCAATTGAGAGATCGCTTTATTAATGCTCAAATGATTGATACAATAATGACTCTAACTTGTGTTCTTACAATGGCCTTCTTATCGTTTGCGCAAACTTAGAAACATAGATCACCATCGGATTACTCTCGAAATTTTGAGAAAAATGAGTATAAACAAACTATACTTTCCTCAAGGAACCCTATGGCATGCAAAAATGATGCATAAGTGAAATATTATAATCCTTTGGGCACAGATTTAAATGCAAGCACTTCACTCTTGGCATACACTTCTAGGTGGGTGCATTGGTTTTAGTGTTTATTTAAATAGGGAGGTCAGGGATAAACCTACCACCCAAATTGTTGGTTGTGGAACCAACTTATCTTCCTGATTTAGAGGTTTGTTTCAACCACTCTTGGACTCCATTCCCTAACAAGGGTGTGTGTGGGGTATTTCCCCCACAACTGTTGCCAGGGGGGTCTAGGGGGTGGCAAAGACCATTCATTATAAGGTCACAGATCTAACATTAGTTGTTATTTTAGGGATTTTTTTCTTAGAAGGAAACCCTCTTTTATGAGAGAATTATATTGTGCATGTGAATGTACATCATTATTGTATTCTGAGAGAGGAGACTGTGAAATAAAGAAGAGGAATTTACAAGGGGTGTGTTGTAGGTTGTATCTCTTCATTTTGTTGGATAATAATAAAGGAAGGACCTGACAATTTATCTGGTGGACATAACCCACATTGGGTAAACCACATATATATGTGTCTCTATTGTATTGTGTATATTCTGTGTTTAATTTCTGCATTTGTTTTATTTTACTTCTCCACGGTCCTTTTTATAACAACTGGTATCAGAGTGAAAGGTAACTTGTAGGAAAATAGGGTTCCTAGTTCAAGTGGGAGAAATGGAGGAAGATGCAAAGTTTAGGGTCAAGAAATTTAATGGCTAAAACTTCCAGTTATGGAAGATGGAGATGGAAAATTATTTATATTAGAAGGATCTATTCCTACCATTGGGAGGAATAGAAAAGAAGCCAATGACCATGAAGGACGAAGAATTGGAGGTTCTCAACAGAAAGGAACTAGGAACGATACGGCTTAGCCTAGAGGCATCGACGGCTTTCAATATTTCAAAAGAAAAGACAAAAAAGGAACTGATGGATGCATTGGATAAACTATATGAAAAACCATCGACATACAATAAGGTATTTTCAATGAAGTGATTATTTAATATGAAGATGTCAGAAGGTGGGTCTGTTGCAAATCGTTTAAATGAATTTAATACGGTTACTAGTCAACTAAGTTCTCTAAAAGTGGAATTTGATGATGAGGTCAGGGCTCTTCTAATATTTTTCTCATTGCTAGAAAGATGGAACGGCTTGGTCATGGTTGTAAGTAACTCTATCTTTGATTCAAAAACTCTAAAATTTGATGATGTTGTTGGTGTTATCCTTAGCAAGGAAATGAGACAGAAAAGCACAGGTGAGACATTAGGTAATGCGTTAAACATGGAGAACAGGTGAACACAAAAGGATATAGGAAAGGGCTAAGGGAATCATAGGAATTCTAGGAAGGGAAGATCCAAATCCAGATTGGGAAAGATAGAGTGTTGGAATTGTAGGAAGAAAGGACATCTGAAGAAAGACTGCAGAGCTCCAAAGAAACAAAGAGATGGACAACAGGAGAAAAATCAGGAAGCAAATGTAACAGGTGATGTGTTAAAAAATGCTTTGATTCTTTTAGTAGATAATATTTCTGAGACTTGGGTAGTATATTCAAGGGATTTATTTCATGCCACACCCCATAGGAAACATTTTCTAGATTATGTTCAAGGTGATTTTGGATAGGTTCATTTGGGTGATGATGCACCATGCAAAAATTTTGGAAAGGGAAAGGTACAAATAAAGAAAAAGAATGGAAACCAGTGGTTGTTGAAAGAGGTAAGACATGTTCCATATCTAAGGAAAAATCTAATTTCAACATGGTAGTTGGCAAGTGAAGGATGTATATCCATAGTTACAGATAAGGCGTGGAAGGTCACCAAAGGATCACTGGTGATAGAAAAAGGAGATAAGGTAGGTACATTGTATTTATGTACTGATAATACTGACTCTTCTATCTCTTTAGCTTCTACAAGAGTGGATACAACACTTTGGCATCATAGGCTTGGACACATGAGTGAGAAGGGGATGCAGATACTGCAAAAAATAATTTTTTTACCATATCTTAAACAAATTGATTTTGATTTTTGTGAGCATTATGTTTATGGAAAACATAAGAGAGTCAGATTTCTCAAAGTCAGAAAAGAAAACAAGACTGAAATGTTAGATCTTATGCATACATATGTATGGGGACCAACCCACGTATCATCTCTTGGTGGCTCTCATTATTATGTTACATTTATTGATGATGCAACTAGAAAAACTTGGGTTTATTGCATTCGACAAAAACATGATGTTTTTGATACTTTTAAGAAATGGAAAGATTTGGTTGAGAATGAGACAGGAAAAAGGTTGAAGTGTATCAAATCAGACAATGGAGGTTAATATTGCAACAAGGAGTTTCATGATTAATGTTCATGCCACGAGATTCGTAGAGAGAAAATAGTTTCAGGAACACCACAAGAAAATGGTGTGTCAGAAAGGATGAATAGAACAATCATGGAGCATGCAAGGAGCATGATATTGCATGTTGGGTTGCCCTTATAGTTTTGGGAAGATGTTGTAAATACTTCTGTTTACTTAATAAACAGATGAACTTCAATCTCTTTGGATGGTGACATTCCATAGGAGGCATGGATAGGTAAAAAGGTAAACTATTGATTTTTGAAGACTTTCGACTGTGAAGCATTTGTCCATATTGATAAAGAAAATAGAACAGATCTTGAGGAAAAATCCAAGAAGTGTACCTTTATTGGATATGATGTTAATGATTTTGGTTATCTCTTATGGGATTATGAAAATAACAAAATCATTAGGATTAGATATGTCATGTACAAACATCAATTGCAGGGAAAGAAACAGGAAAAAGAAAAACTAGAATACACAGTGCTTGATGAGATCATTGAAAAAGAAATTCCAAAGGTACCAGAAAATAAAAATGTACAACAATAGGAGCAACAGGTACCTCAAACTCCTGTGAATGTTGTTATAATATCTACCAGGTTAAGTAGACCCCCTGAACAATACTCTCCTTCACTGTATTATTTATTGTTGATTGATTTTGTTGAACCAGAATGTTATGAAGAGGAAATTAAAGTATAAACTAAAAAGAAGTGGGAGAAAGGAATGAAAGAGGAAATGGATTCCTTGGTAAATAACCATATTTGGGACTTGGTTCAATTTCCTGCGGGAAAAAGAGCATTGCATAATAAATGGGTTTACAAGTTGAAGAAAGATGGAGGAAAAGAGCGGTACAAGGATAGACTTGTTGTAAAGGGGTTTGCACAAAACAAAGGTATATATTTTGATGAAATATTTTCTCTTAGTTGTTAAGATTACTTCAATTAGGACTATCTTAAGTCTTGTGGCAGCAAAATATTTGCATCTTGAATAGTTAGATGTAAAAAAAAATTTTCTCCATGGGGATTTGGAGGAAGAGATCTATATGCAGCAATGTTATCGGACTAATCGGTAGGTGCATACACTAACAGATCTCCCTAGATCCACCTGGATCTAGAACAAAATAGGACAGGACAAGATTCTTTCCCTAAGTTGTAGTCATTGAATTTGCTAATAGGAAGGAATAGATAACATACCTTGATATCGCTTCCTTAAGTCTTTGTTGATCCCACTTCGCTCCGGTGCTCTCGTGAAGTCAAGTCCAGGACAACACAAACCAACCAAAGTGAATATAGAAATATATTCAATGTCAAATTATGCATATGATCAAGGAATTACACAATAAAGTAAGAGAGACTTTATGGGAAAGGGACATGCCACTGTATCATATTAATTGAAAGTAGAAGATACAACCTGATCGTCTTGATGTCGCAAGCTTCCTTTTGGTGACTCTTGGTTCCAACACACACACTTTTTCTTGAATTTGCATGAAGAAGATCCAATTCCTCTTGATAGACCAAGTAGAGCCTTCAAGCTTATGTCAAAGCAAGGTTCTTCACACAATTCTTTCACCAATTCTTCATTCAATCTTGCTTAACCTTTTCCATGAGAAACCTCTCAATATATACGAGAAGGAGAGATGGTTACTTGGATGAGGATGATCCCATCAAATCTGAGAAGTCAGTAAAATGACAACCATATGAATGCGAACTCATTTTCTAGAAGATTCCCTTCTAGAACCCTCGAGACCTCTTATCTTTTCCAAGTTTAAAAATAGGTTCGCACCCTGTGTATGGAGAAAACTATGAGAAGTTCACACCCTAGATGAAGGAGGCCCACGAGAATGAGGGATTCTCACACCCTAGGCCATATGCAGCCTGCGAACTCACTTTATAAATATGTTTTCTGGAAGGAGACAAGTGCCACTTTTCTCAGGAAAAAGTCCTTGTTAGGAGCCTGAATACACCATTGTTAAGATATCACCAAGATGACCAAAATCATGTATAACAAAATTCTCCTCAAAGTATGAGACCAGAATCTGTGATAGCCAAAATACTTTGTAAACTGCATGTGTGTGTCGGAAACCAGGAGTACACCTAATCGGAAACCTGCAAACAACCAAGCATCTGTAGAATATAATACTAGTTTTGAGGTAGGCATTCCCATACTCAGATCACAAACGAATGACATCCTGAACGCGGGTCATGGCCACCAATCATACGCTATGGATCCACGCCGTCAAAATATCACATAGCCACTAAGAATACACTGTGGATCTATGCAAGAAAATTCAAATTAAGACGACATAGCCATGAGACATACGAAGTGGATCTATGTGTCGATGCAAATCATACATACTCCACCACAGCCTGGGTCAAAAAGATGAGACCCAGGGTCTTCAATCCCATCACCCGAAAGTACGAATCTAACCATGTGATTACATGTGCCAAATTTGAACATGGTAGAAACCACTTGATTACCGGTCATTGATGATACCCTTAACAAGCACAAGGGAAATCACCATTAATGTCAATGACTCCCAAGGTACACTAGTACAATCCACCAAATGTGAATAAATGAGTTGAGGTCGAACATTCTATGGAATCTCCTGATCAGGGGTCAATGATGAAAACCTACTATCAAAAGTGAGGAAACCTTCCATTGAGGCATGCAAGTTCCAAGGTACCAAATAATTTCTAAGTCTTGTTTCCGAATAATGAGCTGGAGTCGACGAAACAAAAATCGTCACAGGAGGGCCTTGATGTATCCCCCATCAATGACATGAAATGAGTAACAGTGTTTGAAGGTGGAATAGAGTATGATATAGGTTGAGCCGACACAGAGAGAATGGAAAACTGCAGATGCTCGACTCAATAGAGGTTTCAGATGAACTTCTCTTGAACATATGAATGGCACGAAAAATGTTTTGGCAGCATTGACTTAGAGACGACTCATGATATGACCTTGTGGCAAGTCGAATGAGAGACAAACAGATTTCCCAAACCGACTTCAAATAATGAATAGGGGGTGTCATGTATACGAAAACACATCCCTTTCCCAAATTCCCCCCCACCATTTCTGGCAAGTACCTCTTTGTTTTTACACAAGCTTGAGGAGGATAACATATGCTTGTTGATGTAATCTCATCCTTCAGATGAGTCCCTCAGAGTATGTTTAACGAACCCTAGGAAGGAGTGGTTCGGTCCCATTATGGGTCTTTCAATGTTTGTTTAATGAGTCCAAAGATAGAAAACTCGAAGGTTTTTCATGATTATAGAGTCTGGAAAAACACTCAAAAGAGAACTCTCTCAGTTCTTTTTTCGTAAAGTAGTCTGATGAAACCTAAAAAGAGATAAATTATCGCCCAACAGATGCTTCCTTCAAATACTTTAACAAGCGTGAAAATAGCAAGATCGCTCGGCAATATTTTCATGTTTAGAGAGTCTGAAAAGAGCTTAAAGAGGACTCCAGGGGGTTCCTTTTTCATATAACCTTTATGAGCCCGAAAAAGTGATAAAAGTGTGCTCGATTATGTTCTCATATATTTTCGAGCGCAAGAACGAACAAAGACCAAGCTCGAGGTTTTGTCTAAAAACCATAAAAAATAATTAAACATGTGATGAAAAAAGATAAAATATCCGTACTCCTTGATGTAGACTTCGAAGTCGTCGTATCTGCAAAAATTCGCACTCATAGGGATATTAGGCATTAGGTTTGATGAATAAAACAATTATAAAAATCAACAAAAATGGTAAAAAGTAAATATAAGTGGGTAAAATTTCTTTCACCATAGTCATTGTGACTTTGCCAAGATTTTAGCCCAAAACCCCTCTTTTGCCTTTGAATTTTAGTGCTCGATTGTGGAAGGTATGAGTAACCATTTGGCAAACCGTCTCCGTCAGTGAGGTAAGCTCCCTATCTTCTACCTTTGCATGGTTCAATATTTTGTTTTCATTGGAAAATTTCAAGTTTTTGAGTTTGTTTTAGGGCCAAAACTTGCGCCCAGGCATTCTCGCAGGCTATCCATATGAGACCTGTGAGAATGCATGATTCTCGTAGGTGGCCCCAAAGGCACCTACAAGAATTTCACACTGTGCTAAAGGGGCACCTACGAGAACCGCAAAATGAATATTTACTTTGATTTTTGCTCAATGAAAAAGTGCCAAGGTTTGAAATGAGTTAATGACTCTCTTCTTATGGTTCTTGTGCAGGCATTTAACTGTCACGATGGTTCTGGAGTGGCGTGAAAGAAAGCATGAAGAATATGATGCTATTGTCGGGAATGACTAGGGCACCATTGCTGCTCTATGAGACTGTGGTCTCTTGGAATTCTTTTGGATCCTGGGTATGAGGGCCCAAATTAGGCTGTTGGAGTACCTTGTTCATATGTGGGACATGGACTAGTAAGTATTCCACGTGGGGGTCCACACATTGTCCTTGGATATCGAGGATATTTACTTCCTAACAGGATTATCACAGCATGGGTGCCACGCTAGCTTGACCGGTAGCCAAGGTGGTGGGATGCCTATGAGTGAGTATTGCCATCAATACTGTGTTCCAAGGGCGGAAAGAAGCAAAGGAAAGGTGGCCATTTGCGGGGTCCAGGATTTGACCCTTCACACCATCTTGTTCATCATTGCTCGTATGGCTAGAAGTGCTGCTCCACACATGGCTCTCTAGAGATATTTTCAGTACGCCATAGAGTGTACTGAGCCTCGGGTCTTTAACTGGTCAGACGCGGTCCTTCGTAGCATAAAGAGGCAATTTACAAAATGGAGGAAAGGTGACCTGAAGAAATTCGGGTACGAATCACTTTTGGTGTCCTTATTTCTTGAGAGGGTTTCCTTACTGAGGTTGCAGGTTGAGTGGGGTTTACTGGCTCCAGAATATCTGAGGATGTTGAGGTGGTGCAACCTCATGGACCGACATGTAGCTAGACTTATCATCAAGTACAATGATTCGTTCTTTGATTGGTTGCATCCACAGATGCTGATGGTTGATGATTACGCCTATGCCAGATTGGATTTCTGAGGGGACCTAGACTTGGCCCTACCTGAGGATGTTCAGTGGGGTGACGTGGGTAAGAAGTACACATTTTGTTCTTTTAAATGTTTTTGTAATTTTTATCATATGAAATGTTTTTTAAGTTTGCCCAATAACTGATCAAAAAATCACTTTTGAATGACACAGATGTGGGGCCATACCGACCTCCAGGTATGTCGCCTATTTAGTGATGAGGAGAGGTGGCTCCAGTGCCATGATGGGATGCTAAAGATTATGAGGTAGTGGAGAAAAACTTGGAGGGGTTGACTACTGACATTCCGGACATGACTATCGGAGAGGTCCCTTGGCATTATCAGTGCCATACTGTGGGTGTGTCAGAGTCTATTGGTCGACTGCTTTGTAGGGTTTCCCGGGCAGTCATGTGTTATCATGACCGTCATCCATGATGCTACTTTGTAGAATCTACGAGCTTCAAATTTTGAAATTTTGGTCCTTGAACAGAATCTTTTTGTAAACAAACTTTTGATCGTTATATACATATATACGGCTTCTACCGGCTTATATTTTGTTGTTTGATACATATGATGTGATTGATTTATAAATGGCTCAAATGTCTGTCTAATACATAATTAGCTAATGCATCAGTTAATGTATTTAGACATCTAGGAATATGCTGATACTCAATATAATCAAAATAACCTTCCAAGAGGCGAATTCACAAATATACCCCTAATAAAGTAGGACTTCAAATAGCATAGACATTACTTAACTGTAGCACTACTAGCTGCGAATCGAGTCATACAACCAAGTGACGGATACCAAACGAGATAACATGAATCAATAATTCGATAATGGTGCTATACTCTGCAATATTGTTGGTCACACGGCCGATACACACACCTTGTAGAATGATAAGTTCGTTCATAGGGGTGTAAATTGCCCAAGTAGTAGAAGCAAGGTTCTGAGTACTATGGATAGCACCATTAGCGAAGCCAATGTGGGGTAGCGAAGACTCCAACATATGGAAATCAAACAAAACGTAACATAAGGGAAGAGACCAAATAACGAAAAAAGCATACTACAGTAACACATAAGAAGTATGATACAATAAATTACAAGTACTCATGCAGAGGTGATCTTAGGCATAGTACTTCTTTAAGTACAACCCATTTATGGGTTCACTCAAAGGGATACCATCGTAATCTACTAACTCGTAAGCTCCTTTCTCCAAAACTCGTCTAACGATATAAGGACCTCGCCACATGGCTTCGAATTTTCTAGCTCCTAGCATATCCGGATCCTATTCATAAAGGAGAACCAGATCTCCTTCGAAGAAGATGCGAGGCTTGACATGTTTATCGTATTGGGCCTTGACATGTTTCTTTCTATGACTAGGGTAGCATCACGTCGAGTTTTGTCTAATCGCATGAGATACAACAGACTTTCTTCTTCGGTAGATGTGTTTGGTAGGAGTTCGACGGCTAGTTTCAGGGAGGGTATCTCACATTCAATCGAGAGAATGGCTTCAAGAGCATAGACTAACTAGAATGGTGTAAACCTGGTAGCAGACTTAACGAACGTTTGGTAATCCCACAATGATGAAAACAACAATGTGTGCCCACTCATTTTCTGAATCCCTATCATTCATCGAAGCATAGTTATGAGAACTTTGTTAATTACTTCGACTTGGCCGTTGGCTTGTGGGTAATTGGTCATTGCGTTTTCATGGAAAAGACCCAACTTTTCAATGAGTTCAGACATCATGAAGTTTCTAAAGTGGCTACCATGATCGGTGACGATAGCCTGAGGAACACCAAAACGAGCTATCATGTGATTGAAAATGAATAATGCTGCGATCTTTCCGGTATTGTCAAATGTCAGCATCACCTCGGCCCATTTCATAAAATAATCTATGCTACAATAATGTATCCATGCCCCCCGGTCGAGTGGGGGTGACATGTCATGAAATCTATACCCCATTTCGCAAAAGGACTGACGGAGACCACAGGGTGAAGAGGAGCAAGATGTGATCGTATTTTATGGTTGTAGGTCTGGCAAGCGTGGCATTTTTGGATGACAATTATACAATGGTTAAATAAAGAAGGCCAAAAATACCCGGCTCGTAAGATCTTTTGGGTAGTAGCATACCTAGACATATGACTGCCACAGGCTCCAGAATGGCAGTCATTTAAGGCTTTCTCGGCTTCGTCAAATGTGAGGTAGCATCAAAAAACTGAGTCAATCCCATGACGATAAAGAGTATCACCGAGGATAATATATGAATGGGCTTGGTAGCGTATGCGACGATGGTCAGTAATGGAAAAATTGGGCTAGAAAGTCTGGGTTTGGAGATATATGATGATGTCTCTGTACCAAAGATCATTGGAACTAATTAGGAAAAGGGATTCATCATGTAATGAATCGGCTGCTACATTTTTCGTTTCAGAGTAGGGAAAGTCACATATCAACTCGACAAAAACTAAGGATTTCTTGGACTTAGCACGTTCTAACTCTAAGTCAAACTCCTGTAGTATCATGATCCACTTGGAGTATTTTCCCCCTAGCAGTTGTCAGGTAAGAATGTGTTGCATAGGGTTGTAGTTAGATATTACCGTAGTCTTGCAAGAGAGGATATAGTGTCGGAAACGTTGAATTGCTTGGATGGCAGCCAAGGCCATTTTTTCGACATGTAAATACTTGGTTTCGGTAGGCATTAGACTTCGACTCAAGTAATAGATAACATGTTCATCATGAGAATCATCCTCCTGAACAAGAACCATAGTGATGGTGTAATCCGAGGCAACATGCTAGAGGAAATAATCACAACTATAATTGGGGGGGAAGAGAAGCAGAGCACGTGTCAGGGACAGTTTTAGAGCTTCGAAAGCTTTGTTTGCGAGGGTGTCCCATATGAACTTGGACCCCTTTTTGAGTAGGCATGTAAATCTAAGAGTTATCTCAGCGTAGTTTGGGATGAATGATAAAGAAAATTTTCTTTCCCTTGCAAACTTTGTAACTGGTGAAGTGTAGAAGGAGGAGGGAGATTGAGAATTGCCTCGACCTTCAAAGGATCTACCCTGATCCCTTGATGTGAAACGATAAAGCCTAGAAGTCAACTGGATTTGACGCAGAAAACGCATTTGTGAGGATTCAAGCGTATATGGTAAAACCGACATCGGAGGAAAATTGCTTGGAGGTATATGGGATGATCGACCCGATGCATGGAATGAGTGGGAAAGTCATCAAGATATGGCTGCATGATGTGCTTGATATCATGGAAGGCATAAGACATAGAGCACTGAAAAGTTGCGCCAATGTTTTTTAGACCGAAAGGAAGTTTCTAATAGGAAAAAGTGCCTGAAGGACAAATAAAAGCGGTTTTGTGTTGGTTCTCAAGAACAATATTAATTTGATTATATCCGAAGAAACCATCCATCAGAGAGAAGATTTCACTTCTGGCACAATCATCGACAATCTGGTCGATGAAGGGAGTAGGAAAGTTGTCTTTAGGACATGCTTTGTTAATATCCCTATAATCAATGCACACACGGATTGTGCCTTGTTTCTTGTCGATCGGGACAAGATTGGAAACCCAGTCAGTGAGAGCCACTGGGTAAAAAAAGTCGGCTTTGAGAAGTTTCTTGACTTCAAGTTTGATAGCAACCGCTTTATGTGGGTGAACTAGACGAAGGCGTTGCTGGACAGGTTTAGCGTCTGGGTATGTCTTAATATCATGTATCACAATGTCGGGGTCAATACTTGACATTTCTTCATAACTCCAGGTGAAGATGTCACAAAATTATTTGAAAAGTGACTTGTAGGTGACGATTTCGTCAGGGGAACATGAAGCTCCGATATGCACATTTTCGACAATTCCAAGTTTGATGGATATGTTGAGGGGAATAGTGGGTGAGATATTGCTTAAGTTCCCTTCGGAAAACAGATCATGTGTGGACTTGGGAACGGTGGAAATGATGACAATGGTCGATGGGGTCGAGATCCATTGGTAGCTCTCGATGGTGTGTTGTTCCAAGAAGAGGATGGAACGATGATGTCCATCGTCCCATGGGGTGTCTTCCATGATAGACATAATCATCTCGTTTGTGGGAAAAATAACGCGGAATGGATCCGGAGATAAATCACCAAAAGAGGGGGAGTTGTGGGGTTATTATACCCTATGGACTAACAAGCTAGGGCTTAAACTTGCATGCATATCATGACCCTTAAGAAATAACTTTTAACCTTCTACCCCAAACCTAAAACCCTTTTTCACATGCAAACATGGGAAGAACCAACTAACCTTTTTATCGACGGTTGGTGTAGATCCTCCGTTGAGCTTTTATCCCCTTGCTTCTGCTGCTCCTTCCAAAAAAGCGATCCTGCAATCAAGACAAAACTATGCATGCATGCTATTGATCTACTAGAGGGTTAGAGATTAAACATAAATCAAATAAAACATGTAAGACTCATGCATTTGGGACGGGAAAAGTATCTTTTTATTAATCTCAATACGAATCAACTTACAATGATTATAGAGACTGGCCACCGTTCCTCGATCCTGATCCTGGGCTCCTCCTCTTCTTTGTC
>JZKD02S2141888.1:154934-164948 GCA_000966675.3 Picea glauca
GGTCAAGTTGGAAATGGAAGGTATGATGTGGGTGGTGTGTTTGACAAGTAATAGATGCCAATTCCAATGCATGGTTTAAATGAATGGTTAATGGATTAATGTATGGCGTGTACTAGTGAATTAATTGACTATGGGTGGAGGTGACATGCATTTACTACACGTCACCCTTACTCCTTCCGCTAGACGCCACCCTAGTCGGGCTATTGTTCAACCTTGTTGTTGTGGTTATGCTCTAATTTTCAAGCAGGGGGGAACCACTTGGCCAACTCACGTTTAAAGTGCTTGGATTACAGGTATGTCTTTTTTTGGTCATCCATGAGTCTGCTTTGTTATGAAATGTATATTGGCTCGAATGTATGGGTTGTTCTTTCCTTAAGTATTGCAACTGTGTAAAATTGTGATTTTTGGAATGAAGCGTTGATGGTTTTCTCTGCAATGATGTTAAAGTCACAGTGTTATTGGTCATCCTGAGTGTTAGCATCCATAAAGGCTCTCTGTCATCCTTGTTGGTTTAGCTGGAGGGTTTCTCATGGTCTTGAATGGCTGGTTATCTTCATGAATTTTGTATCACCATACCCAGTCTTTGGATTTTATGGGGTTTAATGGTTAGAAGCACTTTGTGTCACTGTGCATTGTTCACTTGGGCAATGGGTTGTTTTTTTTGGTCGCACAGTGGGTTATATTGCTTCCTCTTGGCCCTATTCTCACCTCAGTGTTGTAGTTGGTTGATTGGAGAGCCACAAGGGTTATACCCTGTGTGTGCTAAGTATCACTACCAAGCCAAATTGGAGCCTTTCTCTTCTCTTAGGGCCTCTCTTGTCGTGGGATTGGTCACCCTGTCCATGAAATGTATAATGGTTTTGTCTGTGTGCGCACCGTTGGTCTCGGAGGTTTTCACCATTGAGAGGAGTTGACTCTATCCTCCCTGTGTTGGTTCACAGAACAAAACCTTGACTCCTCAAGCCTAAGGGTTGATAGAGAAGACCGTTGTGGCATATCGGGTTTACTATTGGTTGTTATGGATTGGTGTAGATTTTATTATTGGCTCGCCCTATTGATTGTATGAAAATGGTGTTGGTTTTGGCATCTGGTCACAGGAATTGTTATCATTGGGTGGTTAAGCCTGACATGGTTAATTTGTATGAGTGGCATTCCTATAAGCATGAGTTAATGGTTACTGTAACTGTGTGTTTTTAATGGCCAAATGATTATTGAAATTAGGGTGTTTATGGGATTTCCACCCACTGTATATGTTATGGTTATTTGATTGCGTCATCAAGAATGGGCACAAGTTTTTACACAATATGATTTGTTACAGTTTGATTGATTTAAGAAACTCTATTGCTATCTCCTTGTGTTGGATTGATAGCTCGACACAATAGGTTCGGTTAATGACACTGTGACTGTGTGTTTTGAATTTTTCAAAAGGGAATGTCGCATTGTGGCAATTATGGGTTGATTATCCACTGTGTATGCTATGGATATTTTTGGTTGCGCCCAAAGATAATCACAGATTTTTTGAACATGGCTTGTTGCAGTTTGTTCATTGTTTGTAAAGTCGAGCATGTTGTTGATGCCTCATTGAATTAGATGGATAACCCAACATTTTGAGTATTTAGAGTTGCGTTGAATTAGGCTTGTACAGTCACAGAATTACACTTGTTTTGGTTGAATTATTTTGTGTTTTCTACAACATAGCATGAGTTGGAATGGTGGCTATTGTTTGTCTGTTTAAATGGCGAGTCAGGGTTTTGTAATTTAAATCTGGATTATTGGGTTAGATGTCCACTATGCATGTTTAATGAATGTCATGCATTTTAAATGACAGGCCCGATTGCAGTGACAATATAACTTCATTGCAATTTTGAAACATGACTTTTGAGTGTATTTGATGATTGAAGTAATGTGTGGGCAGTGGTTGATTTTGATGATTAAAATAGTGTAAATGGTTACTATTATACATTGAGAATTGTTATAAGATGTTAATTGGATAAATAAGAGGAACACAACTCCTTTACAGATTGTTGTGGAATGCATACTATTTTGATTTTTGACACTGTGTAAATATTTGGTTATGAACAGTGAACTAGTTAATACACAGTAGTTGTTATTGGATCACAATGGTCATTTGGTTGTTGTATTTCCTTTTTCAGAATGGTTATATGGATTACTTAATGAATTTTATGAATAGTACCCACACTCGTTCCGCACCATTATTTCACTTTTCACTAATTACAACCCCATCTCCTTCCCACATTCATTTTTCACTCCCTATTCTAAAATTGATTACAATCAAGGAAAATTCTGTGTTGAAGCAGTTGGAAGTAGCAGTGTCTTGGTTGAATTACACTGATGTTTTATTTGGTTGCAGTTGATTGTCGTTATCTTTGAGCAGTAACTACATTTTCCCCCCCTCATCATATCATGTTTCTCTCAATACAAACCCCTCACATATTCCAGGACCCTTTGTTCACCCCCTTCTCATTGATAAACAATTAAACACTTTGTATTAATTGTATTGCATGAGTCTGATACATTGTTGAGCCAAATCTATTCCATATTTTTAAGAGTTGTCATGTATGGTTATTTAAAAGACTATTTCTAATCAATCATGCATGTAGGAATGAGTTTTTTCAGCCGAGGTAGCCATGGCCGAGGAAACTGAGGGAGAGGTAACTAGAACATAGGCCTAAGAAGGCCAAGGTTCTCCATACATTTTGATGCCGATTCACAAGATATTGGCTAGTTGTTTCAGGCTAGAGTTTTCAATTGGATTGGGAAAGGAGTGGTATTTTCCAAGTTCTGCAAGCCCCTTGCCCAATCCAATTGAAAAATCTGGCCTGAAACAACTGGCCAAGCTCTTGTCAGTCGGAATCAAAATGTATGGAGAACCTTGGCCTTCTGGGGCCTATGTTCCAGTTACCTCTCCCTCATTTACCTCTCCCACAAGTCTCATGTTGGGTGGACAATCTCTTGCCATCCATCATTTTCAGGAACCTCGGGTTGCAATAAAATGTGAGGAGGCACAGAAATACCAGGGGCTTGCGAAACTTGGAAAAGAGGCTGACTTCTTTGAACTTTCCCCTAAGATCCTGTCTACTTGGGAGGAGTTAATCTATTGGTTCCGATCCACTTATGGGAAATCTAAAAGACCAGCCAAGAAGTTAAGGGAGTATAATAACATTACTTATAAGGATGGTGAGACCATCAAGTCCTTCAAATTGTGTTTCACCAAATTATACAACCAAATCCCCGAACTCATTCACCCCCAAAACCAAGCCGCTTTCATGCATTACTACAATGCATTGCGTTCCCCCTAATGTCATAGGCTTGAGGAAAAATCCATTGATAATCTCAGTTTTGCTTTACATACTTTCTCAGAGTATGATGAACAACTTGAAAGAACTGGTCTTCCCCAGGGTGAATCGGTTAGACAAACAAACATGTCAGCCCTCTTACAGCTAGTACAAGACATGAAAAATCATATGATAGCATATGAGCATAAAGGATATGTCTCTCCTCTCATCACTGGAGCTCCATCCTCTTCTGCACTCCCCTTTAGAAATCCGATTGAAAACAATTTTCATCCTAAAACTATCTTGCCTCGAAGTTGGTGTAACTTCTATGAGGAGCACTACAAGGAAACCACATGTGAGGTAAATAAGAGTGCCAGAGATAAGATATTTGGTAAAAGACAAGAAGCTACTATCATTGTCATAGATTTTGCAGAGATAGAAGATGTCATGATCATCAACACGAGGAACAAATATTATGCTCCCAAGGGAAAATTTGATCCTCCCCGCAGTTCTTCTAGCCTGAGCTCATCCACAATCGTTGCTACTCTCCTAGTTCCTAAAGTTCCTGAGAGTCAAGGAATCACTCCCCCTCTCCCCTATTCCAAATATAATATCTTGAATCAGTGGACCAACATTAAAGAAGATGCAACCCTTCTAGACATGGTTGTCGTCTCTAAACAACAGATGCATCTGAAACAATTCATGGAAGGAAAAGCTTCCATTGTAGCCAATCTTTTCGAAGAGAAAAACGAAGAGGATTCTTTTGTAAATAAAGTAGGTGTACATAACTTTAGATACCCTATAAAAAATCCCCCCTTTTATATTTCTGTAAAGATTATAGATAAGATTGCCCATTGTTTCCTCATTGATGGTGGTTCGGGCCCGAGGGTGATGTCGAAGATTATTATGGAAGAGCTAGTATTGTCGTGTACACATGAAAATGCCAAAAGAATTCTCTCCTATAATAGTCTACAACAAACAACCATAGGCGATATTAAGGATGTGACCTTGGTTTTATGCGCTCATCCTGAGATAAGGACAACCCTCAACATTCAGGTAATTGATATGTCTATAAGAAATTACTCACTTATCTTGGTAAGAGATTGGCAACCCTTAATAGGTGGATACCTCTCACTTGATGGGACACATTTATCCGTTCCTCGGAATGATAAGAACATTATAGTCCTTAGAGAGGGAAGAATTTCACCCTACATAGAGAGTGTTCCGCAATCTAGCGTAAACTATATTGAAGAGGACCTAGGAGTGTATTCCATCTTTGCTGAAGAGGATAATATTCCTTTGGAAAAAATCAATTTAGATGATGATATGTGGCATATGCACTTTGATGGTTCTTGCTATAATGACTGTAATGGGGCTGACATTATCTTGGTTTCCCCGCAGGAAAAATTGATAATCTGTCCTACAGGTTATAGTTTTCTTGTACAAACAATGTCACTAAGTTTGAAGATTTATTATTAGGCATTGAAAATGTCCTTAATCTTGGTTGTGGTCACCTTTCAGTTTTCGGATATTTTGAGCTTGTTGTGAACTTGATATGTAAAATTTGCTCTCCTAGCAACAAGTTGATGGAACAATACTCTCAAACTATTTGGGCGCTTATCTCAAACCTTCTATCTTTAAACATCACTTATGTTAAGAGGGAGTTGAATTCAATGGCTGGTCGGTTAGTTGTCTTTGCAACTTCTCCTAGTCAACAACTTTTGCCTCACAGGCCTGATTATTATTTTCAATCTCTATATTTTCCATATATCCTTGACAATGTAGGATCTTGGAATTCCCTCCCTAGTGACAAGAGAAATTTTTCTTTCATTCAAGATGAACCTCTTAAGCCCGAGGATATTACATCCATAGAAAACAATAAGATTCCTGGGGGCTTGACTCCTATTGAGAGTTCGTTTTCATCAAGTGATGTAGGCAATAAAGAAAAATAGAAAGAAGAGGAGTTACAAATGAAGGTGGGTGAAACCATCCCCTTGAACATTGAGGTCTTCAAATCTTTAAGGAACATTAACATAAGTTCCCAATGTTCTGATAAGGAAGAAATGAAGTTTTCCAAGCTACTTGGTGGATTTTAAAAAGTTTGTTCTTGGCCTTATAAGGATCTTCGTGGTTTTGATCCTAGTTTTTTATAGAATTCTATTCCCATCAAGGAAGGCATGAAACCAATTATGCATGAACAAAGATCTATTAAATCTGCATTTAAGGCAACCTTTCAAAGGGAGTTGGAGAATTTCTTGAAGGTTGGGATTATTTTTTTAGTCCACCCTGAATGGGTTTCCAATTGGGTACCTGTTTCGAAGACCACTGATCATATGAGAACTTGCATTAATTTTCAAACTTTCAGGCAAGCTATTATGAGAGATCTGTTTCCTCCCCTCAGTATGGAAATGGTCCTGCAACAAGTTGTAGAGTCACCATTAAGACCCTTACTTGACAATTTTTTGGGTTGCAAGAAAATCAAGGTGAAAAGGGCAGATGCTCACAAAACTACTCTTATCACTAATTAGGGTACCATGTCTTTCAAATGCCTATTTTTTGGCATACCTGATACAAGTATCGCCTTTAAAATACCTATGCATACAAGTCTCGATGAATTGGTCAGTCTCCATCTCTATCTTGATGATTTAATTGTGTGCGTCAAGGGGATGATAATTACATCAACATTCCAAGTGTTGGGTCCTTTCCAAATTTCTTTTGTCTTGGGGCCTAACTCTTACATTTTAAAGGATTTACATCAGCAATTGTTTTCCTACAACGCTAACTGCCCTCACATGGAATATTGCAAGGGACCAACATGAAAAGTTCTAATGCTGTCTGGATTTTCTGTATACTAGTAGCCTAGCTTTGCTTTAATTTTTTGTGCTTCTTTTTCTTGCTTTACAGTAGTTTGAATTCAGCTTTCTGAGTTAAAATTTTTCTTGTTGTTTTCTTCATTTTTGTCTTTTATTGTTGTTTTTTTAATTTATGCATTTTTACTTCTGTCATGATTTTGTTTCCTATCATATTTTAGTTAATTTTGTCAAGATAGGATGTTGGATCAATTCTGCCATAGTGACACTTTTGCAAAGCATTGTTAGTCAATAACAATCAAGCTTACATAGCTGTTATGATGTCTCCTCTAAAGGACCCTTGAAATTGTTATATATTTCCACTATTGTCTTGTAAAGAATTGGTTATCTCCCGCTTCTTCTTGCCATTTCTCCATCCATTGATATTTTAAGAGCAAGTCCATTTTTTTTTCTCCTTAAAGTAAGAGAAGATTCCAGTCGAATGATTATGCATACAGTGGTAAACACCCCTCATACTTTACACTTTTCATGAATTATTCCCAAATTCCCGGTCATCTTTCCATTAAATCCACTCACTTCCACTTGTTTCATAATCTTCCTGGTTATATCTTCTTGAACTGTGGTTTTTGGTATGCAGAACCATGAGTTCTGAGTTCTAAATTTGTTGAAGACAAATTTCCCTGTGGATTCACCAGTTTGTTGACTATTAAAATCGCAATGAAGCCTATGCCCACAAAGTGTTACTAAAGCCTATTATTATAAAAGCTAAATAATACTAGTAGGTGGGACCCCCTTGTAGATTGGAGATCAGGTATGGTTCTTATTTGATGTTGTGCTATTGTTTGACATTTCTTACATGGTGATATAATCTTGGTTTATTGGCGATGGGGAAGCATGTTCTATGTTTTTCTGCTGCTCTAGGCTCAAGTTTTATTTCACAATGGCCTATGTTATCCTTGTTATCACTACTATCTGTTATTGGGATTTATTACTAGTAGACCTGCACAATAAACATGTTAGCAATAAAATACACAAGAAATTGGAAAAAGGAAAAAGGCAATATAAAAGCAAAGGGAAGAAACTAAAACCATGCTATATACTATACTACATGCATCAATTTTTAATGGGTTTTTGTAATCCTAGCTATTAAGTTAATATCTATGCAATTTTTTTTGAGTTATATAGTTGATATGCATGGTGATTATGTTATGGCATAAGTTGATATGGATCATGCTATTGGTGATGGTTCAATACATGGTTTACTTAATTGGATTATATATTTTATATGTGTTATGGTCAAGTTGGAAATGGAAGTTATGATGTGGGTGGCGCATTTGACAAGTAATATATGCCAATTCCAATGCATGGTTTAAATGAATGGTTAATGGATTAATGGATAGAATGTAATAATGAATTAATTGACTATGGGTGGAGGAGACGTGTATTTACTAATCATCACCCTTACTCCTTCTGCTTTCCACCACCCTAGTTGTGCTATTGTTCACCCTTGTTGTTGTGGTTATGCTCCGATTTTCAAGCAGGAAGGAACTGCTTAGCCAACTCGTGTTTAAAGTGCTTGTATTATTGGTATGTCTTTTTTTGGTCGTCCATGAGTCTGCTCAATTATGAAATGGATATTGGCTTGAATGTATTGGTTGTGCTTTCCTTAAGTATTGCAACTGTGTAAAATTTTGATTTTTGGAATGAATAATTGATGGTTTTCTTTGCAATGATGTTAAATTCATAGTGTTATTGGTCATCCTGAGTGTTAGCAGCCATAAAGGCTCTATGTCATTCCTGTTGGTTTAGTTGGAGGGTTTCTCTTAGTCTTGAATGGATGGTTATCTTCACACATTTCATATCACCATACCCATTCTTTGGCTTTTATGGGGTTTAATGGTTAGAAGCGCTTTGTGTCACTGCTCATTGTTCACTTGGGCAATGGGATGTTTTTGTTGGTCGCGCAGTGGGTTATATTACTTCCTCTCAGCCCTTTTTTCATATCAGTGTTATAGTTGGTTGACTGGAGATCCACGAGGGTTATACCCTGTGTGTGCTAAGTATCACTACCAAGCCAAATTGGAGCCTTGCTCTTCTATTAGGGCCTCTCCTGTTGCGGGATTGGTCACCCTGTCCACGAAATGAATTGTGGTTTTCTCTGTGTGCGCACCATTGGTCTCGGAGGTTTTCACCATTGAGAGGAGTTGACTCTAGCCTCCCTGTGTTGGTTCACATGAAAAAACCTTGACTCCTCAAGCCAGAGGGTTGATAAAGAAGATCATCGTGGCCTATCGAGTTTACTATTGGTTGTTATGGATTGGTGTAAAGTTGGTTATTGGCTCACCCTATTGATTGTATGACAATAGTGTTGGTTTTGGCATCTGGTCACTGCAATTGTTATCATTGGGTGGTTAAGCCTAGCATGGTTAACTGGTATGAGTGGTGTTCCTATAAGAATGAGTCAATGGTTACTGTAACTAAGTGTTTTTAATGGCCAAATGATTATTGAAATCGGGGTGTTTATGGCACTTCCACCCACTGTATATGTTATGGTTATTTGATTGCGTCATCAAGAATGGGCACAAGTTTTTACACATTATGATTTTTTATAGTTTGATTGATTTAAGAAAATCCGTTGCTATCTCCTTGTGTTGGATTGATAGCTCGACACAATAGGTTGGGTTAATGATACCGTGACTGTGTGTTTTGAATTTTTCAAAAGGGAATGTTGCATTGTGGCAATTATGGCATGGTTGTCCACTATGTATGCTACAAATATTTTTGGTTGCACCCAGAGATAACCATAGAGTTTTTGAAGATGGCTTGTTGGAGTTTGTTCAATGTTTGTAAAGTCGGGCCTATATTTGATGCCTCGTTGAATTGGATGGATAGCCCAACATTTTGATTATTTAGAATCACATTGAATTGAGCTTGTACAGTCACAGAATTACACTTGCGTTGATTGAATTATTTTGTGTTTTCTACAACATAGCATGGGTTGGAATGGTGGTTGTTGTTTGTTTGTTTAAATGGCAAGTCAGGGTTTTGCAATTTAAATTTGGATTATTGGGTTAGTTGTCCACTATGTATGTTTAATGAATATCATGCATTTTAAATGATAGGCCCGATTGTAGTGACAATATAACTTCATTGCAATTTTGAAACATAATTTTTGAGTGTATTTGATGATTTAAGTAGTGTGTGGGCAATGGTTGATTTTGATGATTAAAAGAGTGGAAATTGTTACTATTATACATTGAGAATTGTTATAAAATGCTAATTGGATAAATAAGAGGATAAAAAATGCCTTATAGATTGTTGTGGAATGCATATTGTTTTGATTGTTGACACTGTGTAAATATTGGTTATGAATAGTGAACTAGTTAATACACAGTAGTTGTTATTGGATCACAATGGTCACTTTGTTGGTGTATTTCCTTTTTCAGAATGGTTATATGGATTACTTAACGAATTTTATGAACAATACCTGCTCTCATTCCCCACCATTATTTCTCTTTTCACTAATTACAACCCCATCACCTTCCCACATTCATTTTTCACTCCCTATTCTAAAATTGATTACAGTCAAGAAATTTTTTGTGTTGAAGCAGTTAGCAGTAGCAGTGTCTTGGTTGAATTACAATGATGTTTTATTTGGTTGCAGTTGATTTTCGTTGTCTTTGATCAGTAATCGTATTTTTTCCCCCTCATCATATCATGTTTCGTTCCATACAAACCCCTCACATATCTCAGGACCCTTTGATATTGTGCATGGTGTGTTGTGGTGTATTGATGTAACTCTTATACTATTGTTCATTGCTCATTGGATATAGTTGAATGGTTTAAGTATAAGTTGAAAAAGGTTTTAAATTATACTTGATATTGATTCACCCCCCTCTCAGTATCAA
>JZKD02S2141888.1:174351-192487 GCA_000966675.3 Picea glauca
TGCTCAATGCCTCACAAACTTAATAAAATCAAGTTATACAATCAATATAAAAATGTCCAATGAGCACAGTTTAAAAGTCCTTTCAGCCACATAACGATAAACAAAAGGTAAGTGTAATAGAAAATATCATGACAGTTCAGATAATGATCAAAATGTGACCTCGAAAGGAGAAGTTTTCACGCTTACAGTCATGAAAATTTAATGAAGACAAATTTGCAAATGTCACAAAAATGAAAGTGTCCTCTATTACAAAAAATGTGATGAAAAACTTGATGTTTGCAAGACACAAGTGTAGGCAGCTTATAGGATCATAAAAAAAATGATTTGGTTGCCAACACGCAGTAAAGTGTATTCTCGGGTATTTGAGAGGTACTTCTACTCATGCATTATTTTTTGGAGGATCAGAAACTGTTCTATGAGGATATGTTGATTCATATATCCAAGGTGATAAAGATAGTAGGAGGAGCACCACATGGTATGTTTTTATTGTAGGTGGAACAACAATGAGTTGGATTTCAAAACTACAAAATTTTGTTGCACTTTCAACAACAGAAGTAGAGTATGTTGTTGCTACAGAGGCTAGTAAAGAAATGATTTGGTTACAGAGGTTTATGGAGGAATTGGGAAAGAAGGAGGAGAATAACAGGTTCTACTATGACAATGAGAGTGCCATTCATCTTGCAAATAACTCAGCCTTTCATTCAAATACTAAGCATATACAACTTAGGTACCATTTCATACGATCCTTCTTGGAAGATGGACATTTGAAGTTGGAAAAGATACATACTAGCCAAAATCCTACAGACATGTTAACAAAGGGAGTAACGAGGGAGAAACTGAGTTTATACTAATTTTCAGTTGGTCTTCAAGCATGAAAGTGAAGATGAGAAATTTTCTATGTCCAAGGTGGAGTATAGTCCAACAAAGTACAAGAACAATGGAGTTGTTGTGATCATTCTCCAACTGAGAGATTGTTGGTTGTTTAGCTTGATTATCTTCCTGATTTAGAGGTTTGTTTCAACTGTTCTTGGACCCCATTCCCTAACAGGGGGGTGTGGGGGGGTTTTACCCCCCAAAACTGTCACCGGGGGGGTCTAGGGGGGGTGCGACAACAATGTTTGTAGCCCCCTCCCCCCCCCCAGCGCGGGATTCGAGGGTAGCTTCCCTGAAGAGAAATATTGGGAAAAATTGCCTTGTAAAATATTGTAATTTTGTAGTCAATCTAGACCGTTCATTATAAGGTCACAGATCTGATGATAGAAGTTATTTTAGGGATTTTTTCCCTATAAGGAAACCCTCTTTTATGAGGGAATTGTATTTTGGTTTTGCATGTATGTGATTATTGTATTATGAGAGAGGAGATTGTGAGAGAAAGAAGAGGAAGTTACAATGGGTGTGTTGTAGTTTGTATCCATTCATTTTGCTGGATAATAATGAAGGAAGGACCTGGCAATTTTTCTAGTGGATGTAGCCCACACTAGGTGAACCATGTATATCTGTGTCTCTATTGTATTGCGTATCTTCTGTGTTTTATTTTTGCATTTGTTTATTTTATTTCTCCACGTTCCTTTTTCGAATGCAAACTCTATGGGCTAAGTTAAAAACATAAATTCTCTTATCTTGTAACAAGAGGTTCCCTTGGCGCACTGGTCATAACATTGGTACATGTGGGAGGAGGTTGCGGGTTCAACCCCATGGCCCTCTCCCCATTTGGTGCTTCATTGTAACTTTATGTTATATATTGTATGAAGTTTGTTAATATATGTGGTGGAATATATTACTCATGGCATAATCTTTAAATTACCCACATGAATATATGGCATAGTTTATGTTGTTGAATATATATAATGGGATCAGGGGTTAGGAACCCTTGATCCCCCCTTGTTTTAGGCCAAATAAACATTTAAAAGTTAATTATTATCCATCGGACATATGGTTAAGTGACATGCGGTGGGTGTAATGGTAAGTCATTGGAATGATGCCCACAAGACCTGGGTTCGATCCTCTGGGCTCACAAAAATTTGTATTCGGCCTTTAATATACTTGGCCAATGGGGTATTTCCATGTGGTAGTCTCTCATTGGTCCATCTGTATAGCCATAGTGTAGTCATATGCCATGTGTCACCACATGAATAATCCACGTCACTTCTCGATCATCCGTACAACCTGCTGATTCAACATGCTACCTACCACGTTAGCACCATAAACCAGTATAAACTAGTGTATGATTTTGGTAAGACATGATTGGTTTATTTTGTTGGTGATTTGGTGTAACCATGATAGGAAACAAATAAACATAACTGCATAGGGTCTAAGAGGAATAAAATTCAAAGTATGCAGGTGGTGTCTAAAGACATCATTATAGCACTTAATCACATAACATTGTGATCAAAACATCACAATGCATATTGAACATGCACATCATGTTCAACATTAGGATATATCACTCATTTATAATGACCGATAGGGTATTCTATTTATAGCCTCAAGATATAACCAACTTCCTTAGAATCGATAAGATTTTGTCCACATACAACCATCATGGGTTATGTTTGACTCCATCAAATTCGTGCTATCTAGTCAGCTCAAAAAGGATGCTCGGGTCAATTGTCCATCTGTGCAACTTGTAGTCTATTCACCAACCGACTGTCTTCAACTGCTGGTCTCCTTTATAACTGACATGTTCATTGACTACGTGAACGAATGATGTAGATATTTGGTTTTCCACCCGATCGATTGTTTCCACATGTTGGTCGATCATCTGAACGACTGATTCTAGGAGAAGTGTGATGAAACATCAGAACCTGAGGTTCCAACATCCCCTCCCCACATAAGCACACAAATCTGAAGATTCATGAGATGAAATTAATTCAGCAGGACACCACCCCATAATTGCAACTTCTTGAAGACCAAGCAACGAACACAACATGACAAACTTGGCTTCAGAGAAAGGTTTTGTAAATATATCAACAATATGATAATCTCTTATACAATAAACAAGAGTGAAAACCTTCTCCTGTACTAATTGTCTCAAATAATGAGCATGAATATCAAGATGCTTCATTTTATTGTGCGCAATAGGGTTGTTAGAAACCTGAATAACACTGTGATTGTGACATAAGAGCGTATTCAAGGTTTGTATAGGAAATATGAGTTCACCCAAGAGTTGGTGAATCCCTACTGCCTTCATTCCTACTTGACCGACACAATGATACTATGCTTCTATAATTTATAGGGAGACTACCTTTTGTTTCTTGCATGACCAAACCAACGGTCTAGTGCTAATGCGAAACACATATCTAGAAGTGGACTTTCAATCATGATTACCACCTTCCCAATCGAAGTTAGTGAAGTTGACTAACAAATCTGAACTTTGAAAATATTTGTACCAAAATGAGTGGTTTATTTGAGATAACAAACAATCCTTTTAACATATTTCCAGTGGATTTCTCTAAGATCTTGCATAAATCAAGAAACCACACTAACAACAAAATAAATGTTAGGTTGAATATGGGTAAGATAAATAAGACTGTCGACTAGTTCTTGATAGAGAATGGCATCGACTTTGGGAATTTGAAAAGTTTTTCTTAGCTTAACTCTAGATTGGAAAGGAGTAGTACAAGGCTTACAATATTCCATCTTAAAATATGTCAAGAGATCCAATACATATCTAGATTGAGAAATGAATAGACCATCAGATAAAGGTAATACTTTATGACCTTAAAAATAGTGTAGAATACCAAGATCTGTCATGTTGAAGGATTCAACAAGTTTTTTCTCCAAGCTAAGGATACTATCAATGTTATTTCCAGTTATTACAAGGTCATCAGTATATACAACAATAATCAGAGTGTTTCCATGAGTATGGAGTACATATAAGCTATGATCAGAATCAAAACGTTTGAAGCCAATTCGAAGAAAGAAACTGTCGATATTAGAATACCAAGCCCAGGGAGATTGCTTCAAACCATAGAGAGACTTATGAAGTCAATAAACAAGGTTAGAATCTATCATGAAATGAGGAGGCATTTCCATGAAAATTTACTCAGAGAGATTTCCATGAAGAAATACACATTTTACATCCATGTAGTGGATCTGCCATCCAAAATGAGTAGCAAGGGAGAAAATGAGGTGAAAAAAGTTCAACTTTGCAATAGGAGAAAAGGTCTCAATGTATTTGATTCATTCTTGTTGAGAAAATCCTTTCATGACTAGAAAAGATTTATGACATTCAAAAACACCTTCAGAGGTAAATTTGGTTTTGTAGACCCATCAACATTTCAGAATGTTCTTCCCTTGAGGTCAAGGAAATAAATGCCAAGTGTGATTCTTCAACAAATAATTCATTTTAGTCTAAATATATTATTTCCATTCAGGTTTTCCTTTAACATATAAGTATGTAATAGGACCATAGATTTCAAGCACACGAGTCATCAAAGAAACACTAGAATGCTTCTTTTTACTTTGAGTTTGTTGACCCGAGGAGACATCACAGAGATCAAAACCAACAACTTCAATTGTCTTAGCAATCCATATGGGTAGACAAGAAAGGTATGATATGATGTACATATATGAAGTCATAGGACTTCTAGTTGAAAGTGGAGGACCATTCAAAGTAGAAATCGACTGACCAATCAACTCAAGATTCGATGGCCCAATCAAAATAGGAACAGAGTCTGACTATCGAGTCGAAGGACTAAAAACAAAAAAAGGAGATTCAGTGTTAAAGACAACATCAAAAGGACCATCCTATAATACACCATAGGAGACATTCAACAATTTAATTCTATAATTCTTCTCATCAAACCTTACATAGCTGGGAATAATGTTTTTTCATTTGACAGGGTCAAATAATCAATAGGATTTCAACTCTTTAGAGTATCCCATCATGATGCAATTATGCATCTTTTCATCCATTTTCTTTTTGTATTCATCTGAAATATGATCCCAAGAAACACATATGAATATGTGGAGGTGGTTGTTTGAGGTATTTCTTCCACACCATCGTTCAATAGGAGTCATAGAAGAAACTGTTCGAGTTGAGATACTATTCAATATATAATTTGCACAGTAAAAATATTTATCCCAGAAGTGAGGAGGAAAGTCTTTGGCCTGCAAAATCCATTTCAACTAATGTATAATTCTTGCATTTTTCAATTCCATTCTATTGAGGGGTATGAGGAATGGACTGCTTCCAGTCAATACTAGATCGAACTAGGTATTCTTCAAAGGTTTGATTGACATACTCACCATTGGTATTTGATATAATACACTTGATGCATCTACCACATTGATTTTCATCAAATGCCTTGAATTCTTTGAACTTTTCAAAGACAATATGCTTGTTTTTTCAAAAAACAATACCCAAGTGAAACAAGAGAGATCATAAATGAAAGTCAAAATTTACCTTGAACCTACTAAGGAAGGTAGATTGATGCAATATACATCACTGTAAACAAACTCCAAGAGGTTATGTTCTTGCCATGATTTTCCAAAGTTGAGGGGTTTCTGAAGATGCTTTTATAGTACACATTCTCTACAGACTCCACCAGGTGGAAAACATTTAGGCAGAACAACAACCATATTCTATGTTTTCATCAACTATAGACTTCAAAAATTGAGGTGTTCAAGTTGTTCAAGCCAAATATAACTATGTTCATCAGTGTGAGAAACAAGTGTAATCAGTTTAGAGTTGGGTTGATTTGAGTCACAGAAGTTATACAATCCATTTTTTGAGTTGAGAAACCCACCCATGAAAATAGAATGACCTTTCTTTAAATCTCAGATGACAAATTGATTTGGCAAAAAATACACAATATTTGCTATCTGAGTGAGTTGAGAAAACAGCAATAGATTGAAACTAAGGTTCGACACATGATAGATGTTGACAATTTTTCCATGTCGACAAGGAACATCACCACGACCAAAAATGTTGAGAGAATAGTCATCAACAGCATAGATGTTTCACTCCATAGTTTTATCTAAGGATGTGAATAAGTAATCATCCTTATCCATATGATGAGTGCATTCATAATCAACTTCCCATTCACTCTGCATATAATGAGAGAGTAACACTTGAGAATTTTCAACTTGGAAAGTGAAATTATCAATAGGATAACCAAATTTATGGACACCCAACAAGTTTCCTTCAATTCATTTGACTTTTTATTCAAGTCATCTCACTTATTGTGGCAGTTTATCTCCACATGTCTAGTATTTCCATAGTTATGACATTTCTTATTCTTTTGATTCTTTATGGGTGCATATGTTTTCCCTTTAGGTTTGTAGTCGAGGTATTATGGTATTTTTATAGGGGTATCTAACCATCCTCTTTCCTTATTATTCACCTTTCCATTTCCCTTGAGAAAGTGAGTTCGATGTTTGCAACCAAGCTTTCCTTCATCAAGCAATCTATGTTGATTATTGATTAGTAGGCTACATAAAGCTTTAAAGGTGTAATCCTTAACATCTTACTTGTGTCTCTAGTAGTTGGTTCAAAAATTCAAAACAAACACATTGAATTGTGTTCTTAGATTCATCAGGACTAGCTTGATGATTTGTCCATATTTCTTTTGATGGTTCTTTCCACATTCTCCCAATTTCAACTATAGTTCCTTCACACATGCCAAATAGTCCTCAATTATATGAAAATAATGAGAATCAAGATAGATCTAATATTTCTTCAATTGCATGACATGGATTTCATCAACTTTGTTTAAAAGAGAATTCATGTTTCTCCACCCTTGATGAGGGAAGTTATTCAACTAATGTGAAACTGAATCTCCTGCGAGATATAAGTCATGATGTCCCCAATAACCTCATCCATCTTGCTGTCAACAAATAACTTCTTTTGATCGTCTATCATTTTTGGGATCACAGTCCTAGTATATTTCCATACTCCTTTGCTTTACAATAAGGTTTCAATGTCTAGTTCCTAGACAACATAATTTTATCCATTCAAGAAAATAGGATCAATATTCAAATCCATCTTCGATATCTAAGCAAATCTAATTTGTTTCCAGTGTTATAGTTAGTAAATCACTAGTCTAGAGTCAATCACTCAATGGATCTAACTCATCAAGATTTGCAAATAACAGACGAGTTCTTAAACCATTGGCTTTGATACCATGTTGGGGATTGGGTGTAACCTGATGCGAAACAAATAAACATAAATGTAGAGAGTTGAAGAGGAATAATATTCAAAGAACACAGGTGGTGTCTAAATACACCATTATAGAACTTAAGTAGAAAGCATTGTGATTAGAACAACACAATGCATACTGAAAATGCACATCATGTTGAGCATTATCATATATCACTCATTGATAATGACCCATCAAGTATAATATTTATAGCATCAATATCTGACCAACTTCCTTGGAATAGGGAATATCATTTCCACATACAATCATTGTGGGTTATATTTGACTCCATCAAATCCACACTATCTAGTTAGCTCGACAAGGTTTCTTGACCTGACTGTCCATGCATCCAACTCATAGTTGATTTCCTGGTTGGTCAATCCAATGACTGGTGATCTTTGACTATTGGTCGATTGTCTGACTGACATGCTTGTCAACTACTCAATTGACTGATGCAGATATCTAGTCGTCCTCTCGACCAATTGTTTCTACATGTTGGTTGATAATTTGACCAAATGATTCCAAGAGAAGTGTTATGAACCATAATAACCTAAGGTTTCAACATATTTGGGGTATGTGGTTGGTGGAGGGGGACTCAATATAGATCCCACAAAGATGGAGGCCATCATGAAATGGCTAGTTTCTGACAATTTCATTGAAGTTAGGATCCTTGTTGGAGAAACACAATACTTGTATAAGTTCATAGCTTCATTTTTATTGGTCTTATGTTAAACACACAAACAAACATACACACAAAAACTTCACATAAGAAGAGCGTGTTGAAATATTGGTTGTCATTGATGTCATCCATTGAAAAAGTACGTAAGCCCCAAATCTATGGTTATGGAACCCAAAGTATTTTGAGGAATTTGAACATGAAGGACATTGTAAATGCAGGTAACATACTCATGAATGGATAATTATTGTCATGATGTTTCTAACGGTAGGTGGTACACCACGTGGTTCCTCATGGTTGAGGATTTATGGTCTCATGAAGTTGGAAGCCCTAAGAATGGTTAAGAAGACATAAACATTTACAAAGTCATTAATTAAGGGAATAGTGGTTGTAACAAGAAAGTACAACTTGACCCTAAAATTAAGAAAAAGGGTAAAATAGTTATGACCCTAAAATCAGGAAAAGGGTAAAACAGTTATGATCCTAAAATTAAGAAAACAATAAAATAGTTATGAATTTAAAATTAGGAAAAAGGGTAAAGCAACCGTTACCCTAAAATTAGGAAAAAGGGTAAAACAGTTGTAACAAGAAATAAATTAAGGGTAAAGTGGTTACAACAAGAAACTAATTAAGGGTAAAGTGGTTGAAAAACAATTACATGGAAGAGTATAAATACACATCAAGAGTCTCTCATTCATATATACAAGTTCATTGAATATCTATCTAGTGAACACTTTATCTATTGGCGAATATGAGGTAGCAAGACTGAGGTAAAGTAAACAAGATGCTTGTTTCAGGTTGGTCTGAGACCTAATGCAGTAAGGTTGCTACATGATTAAAGGTATGTTTATATGAATATTTTTAGGTTATATATTGGTGATGTTATGGTACATGCTTGAGGCATGTCTTGGTGATGTTGGGTTCTTGGTTGAGAGATGTTCTTGGTGATCCATTGAGTGGATTTGGTTTCATTGATGTTGAGTATGGGTGGCAGTCACAAGTTGATGAGACAATGGTAGTGATAGTTTGGTGTACATTTATATTTAAGGGAAGTGGTACAGGGAAAGGAAAGGGGGTTGTAGCCTCCTTCTGGTTCGTTCCAGAGAACACAGGGAGTTGGAGCTTCCTTCCGGTTGGAGCCTGAAAATCAGAGGGTTGTAGCCTCCATTTGGTTGGATCTAGAGAATTCAGGGAGTTGTAGCTTCCTCCAAGTTGGAGGATGTAAATAGGGGATTGGATCCTCCTTACAGTTGAATCTGGAGAATTGGGAAGTTGGTGCTTCCAATGAATGTATTCTTTTTATATATAATAAAATCATTCCATGGTTTCCTCCCATTTGGGTTTCCACGTAAATTTTGGTGTACTGTGTATATGTGGTTGTCTATTGTGCACTGTTGATTTATACTATTCATGATACATTGATATTATATTGCTGATGATATTAATGATTACATATTATGGTTAAAATTAATAAAATTGATCATATTGATTCACCCCCCTCTCTGTATTCCAACAATTGGTATCAAATCAAGTCCTTCAAGAAACATTTTAACCACTGGAAGAAGATCATGGAATACACTTGTTGGACCTCGAACAAGTTTTGAGGAAACATTGGTCAGGGTTGACCACCTTTTGGGACTTTGACTGGTTGGTCGAAGATGGAGCGCCCAGGAAGAGCTGAGATCGCAAGATCTCACTTCATTTGTGGACCCAACAAGGGGTTCATTAGGGTTTTGTATTAGGGTTTATGGGATGTTGGCCCATGGGTTTACCCATGATTAGGAATTTTGTAAGCGAATGTAAAAGTATAAATAAGTGTAAGAATGTAATGTAAGGGGTGTAAGTAGCTAAGTGAAAGAGGCAAGTAGTTTTGGGTTGCTTAGTGCAACAGATTGTGTACGTAAGGCTCTGTGCTTAGTAGAGGAGTTGGCTCTGTGCCTTGACCTGATTTTGGGAAGGTGGATCTGGTGCTTAGTGCGCAAATCACCTATTCGGTGCAAAGCTTGGCTCTGTGGCTTAGTGCATAGGAGCAGAAGAATGTAAGAGATTAGAGACTAATAAAGAAGAAGAAGCTATTGGTGGACGTAGCCCCACAATGGAGTGAACCACACATATAATGTGTTGATGGTTTACTTTGTGCTATGATATTTATGCTTAGTGCACTGATGGTTATGTATGATAGATAGATCTATGAATGCTTAATGCTTTATTTATGTTGAATGTGCTAGATCTACTTTATGCTGCTAAGTGTGATGTGTATTTTTTAAGTATTACTATGCCGATCTACTCTTAGGGTTTGTTCTACGATGTGAATAAAGATGATAAACTAATGCATGTTGTTCTTAAGTACTCTGCGAAGTAATTGTAATCACTGATCTTTGTCCTAGCTTGGTTACAGGCACCTGATTCCTGTAACCCCCCTACCTCTACCTCGAGTGAGACTTCACCTGATTCGTAGGTGTTGCCAAAAGGGTTGGTAGTTAGGGTTTTGTTGGTGCGTTGTTGAAGCGTTGAACCCTGGGTTTTCCCCTGTGCCAAAAAATGGTTCCGTTTCTGGGACCTGAAGATGTTATTGCTAGGAATTGAAGTAAAGAAAAGAGAATCTTTGTGCGTAGATCTGTTGTTGTAGTGTGCAATACAATACTTGAATTGCAAAGCTTTGTGTCGAGAGAGTAAGTTGTTCTGAAGACAAGAGGTAAGATCTTGAAAGAGGTAAGACTTTTCACTTTGATAGAGTAAGATAAGTAGAAATTTTTGTTTCGAAAGCATGAATCTAGGTATGTTTGATTGATTTTTTCCTAGTTTGAAAGCTAGGGTATAGATAGAAGAAAGGGTCGATCTGATTAAATTTTTTAGAAATAGAGAAAGATATGTTATTCCCATGCATAGAAAGATTTTTTGGACTAACAAGTGGATGCAGGAACCCATAAATAATTTATGCAGATTGTAGGTCCAACACTATGATCCTAGTGCGCAGTACAAGAGGAAGAGAGGATTAACCCTATGTTATAACTGTAGAAGACTGGGACATCTTGCTAAGGAATTCCATGGTGTAGGTCCTATTTGTCTTTTTTGTAAAGTTGTTGGTCATGAAGTTGAGGATTGTCCAAGAATGATTGCTAAAGTAGAACAAATGAGCATGAGACAAGAAAATAAGAGCATGTTAAAGAACCATCAAGGGAAATAATCAGAGAAAGTTTAGACTTGATTAGAACAGTTGAAAGAAGTAATGGATGATCACAAAGATGTTAGTTTACCAGAGATCATGAAAGAAAAAGAACGCATAGATACAAGAATAGGAGACTTCGACATAGACTGTGTCTTGGGTGAAGAAACACAAGTGAATATTATGACATAAAGCACTTGGGATACTTTGGGAAAGCCTACTATAGTACCTTCATTGGGAAGGATAGGTTTAATCAAAGGAAAGATGATAACCCTGTGTGGAAGAGTTACTAACATACCTATTATCATCCATGGAACATTGACTGAAGAGGAATTTGAAGTCATTAAGTTTGTTGAGAACAACACCCCTTTCCCCCTTTTGCTAGGTAAGACTTGGATTGAGAAAGATCAAATCAGAAGGAAAGTAGAGGAAAAAGCTATAGAAAAGAGAAAGAAATAACTAAGGGATTTCATAGCTAGAAAGATAGATGAACTGATAGAAGAAAGAGAAGTTGAGTCAAAGAAAAAAACAGGCAAGAGAACTAGTTGTCAAAGTTGAAAGAACGCAAGAAGGTTTGAAGGACCTATCCATGAAAGAAGAAAGTATATCCATCTAGGAAGTGGTAAGGGAAGGGATATTAATTTCGAACCCTTTGAGAGCATCTCAGCAACGTGAAGTTACTATGCTAGGAGAAGATAGGAATAAGAATGGAAAGAGAAATCCATAAACAATTAGAGAGACTCAAATCACAGGAAAGAAGGCAAGGAATATCAGTAAGAAGAAAGCCAAGTTGGAAAATCTATAGTAAGTTACAGAGAAAATTTCACAGGGGGCAGGCTTGTAGGCCTTGAACCTTGCTGAAACAACAGAATCGCGCATAATGGGACTTCGACCTAGCGTTGCTATATGACTATTGGAGGTGCCCCAACCATTAGAATGACACTCTGAAACATCTAGGAAGTGAATTTATGGGTGAATAGACCGTGTTTGGCATGTTGAGACTGCGCCACAACAAACAGATTCACAGTAATGGAAGCATTCCTACCCGTTAGAAGAATCTGTTACGACACTCGCTTATTTAACCCGTTGGCCACTGCGTCGGGACCAATTTTTTACATCCGTGATTAATTGAGTTATCAGAGATTTGATTGTTTGTCGAACTGTGATTTCAAAACCTAGACCTCGCCATCCGTTGGTTACCCCATATGTTCGTTCACCTACCCCGACCTATCCATTTAAAGAGAGAATATCGGGTGAATAGACTGAGTTATAAAAGTTCGTCGAAGAGGTGCTTAAGAAGTTTATGGTTGGAAGAGCTATGCTTGACGGTGTTCAGGCATCGTTGACTAGGGGACTCCAGGATTCCCCTTCGACTGCATGATGTTCTAGCCGTGCTAACCCCAGGACTAAGAAGCGAAGTAAGCATCTCGATGATCTGGCTAATGTGAAGCAGATCTCATCGATATTACCGGATTATATTCCACTTTTGACTAGTGCGGTTAACCACGACAACATCCCATGGGACTACGAGTACACTTTGATCACCGCGTACATCCTGAAGGGGATACGCATAGTCAGAAGCTAGTTGGGACAGATCCCATCCTTAAAGAAAAACGATTTCAATCTCGATGACATAAATAAATACTCCATGCTTGCACCTCATAGATACCTGATGAAGACGACTAGGAAGAAGCCTCACATAGTCTCCCATCCTTGGATTAAGGAGCTGGCGCTGTCCACGATACTGAACGTCATGAAGATTCCTCATTTTGGTCGACATCAGAAGGATAATTCTTGTGTGAAACTCCTCTTGTCGTGATATCATGGTGGATACATGTGGCTCGACAAGAGGATTACTATGGATCCAGTGCTGATCCACTTGATCACAGTATTGAGCATGCAGGGAAATGACCCTCAGAAGTTCTACCTAGGGAAGACCTCAGATCTCTCCGTGGCACAATGCATCAAGGAGGCATATGACGAAGTAGAAAATGGAAAGAGAGGCTACAAGGTAGCCTCTATCCAAGATGGTGCAGTGAGCCTCGCTTGCCAACTCATAGATGGCAAGCTTGTAAGAAAGAATCACCCCATGCAGGTTACCGGGTTTGTGGTGGAGCTCGCAGGAAAATGCATTGAGGGAATGCGAATGAATTGGGTGAGTTATCTAGTCAAAAATATTGAGAAGGACTGCCACGAAGTGCACGATCAAGGATACGAGTTCCACTTCAGCTAGCTACTCATGATGAGCATTTGTCACTTGGAAAATGCTGGAGTGAGCATATTTTCTAGAAATTGAACCATCGAAGCCATTAGCAGCTAGATTTTTCACCTTATGGTACATGAGTTGAAGCAATGGTAATTGAACGTAGTGTTCCATGCCTACTATCAACAACAGAAGGTTTTCATTGAGCCATTTCCACACATGACTCTGTGCACCTTGCACCAATACAGACCACTAGCGAAGTTTCACGAAGATCCACATTTTATTTATATCACTGCGCACAAGGATGATAGCAAGTAAGAGTTACAGTCCTATTATAAGATGACCGATGAAGACATGGAGCAGATCATAAAGGAGTGGACGGAGGAGTTCCTTGTACCATTTGATGATGCAGAACTCTCTGACCCTAACATCATAGGAAGACCCTTGGTCTCCCAATTTGATCATGGAGGTCAGTCAAGTGTGAAGAAGAAAAAGAAGAAGGAGGAAGTTCCAAATATAGAGACTGATGAGGGGGCCAGTGCCTTGGAGGAAAGTGCACCTGGATCACATGTAGGAGGAGGAGGAGGAGACAAAGTAAATCAAGAAGGAGGAGGGGATGAATGAGAAAAGAAAGGTGAAGGCAAAACAACACCGTTGAAGGATCCTCCTACCCAGACAGAAACACCGAAGAAAATGAAGGTTTCTCCGTAGAAACCCTCAAAAAGAAAGAAGACATGTGCCAGTAAGCCCCAGTTAGAGGCTACACTCACAGAGGATGATATCGGTCTAGTCCATGGAGCAATGGAGGACATGTCCAAAAATATCTTGTAGAGATATGGAGAAAAGGAGGAAGATCTGTATGTAAAGGTCGAGAAGGAGCTGAAGGAGATACATGAAACTATTCGCTCGATCTGTGTAGTATCTACTGCGCCTTCCTCATCAGAGACTGCACAATTGGGGGATGAGCCAGCTGGTGGGGCTCAGAAATGTCATATTTTCATCCACCTTTCCCTTCATCATTCTCCACATTTCATCGTCACATTAACCTTTCACGATATCATTTCCATAAATATACTTGGGTTTCACCTTATTATTCTCCACTTTATTCATTTTAGTATTAAAAGGGGAATTTGTGATTAAATATTAGAAAATTGACATGTTTTCATATGTATCTCAAAAATGTGTGAGCTTTGTAATGTGTAGGAATATGAGAAGGATTAATTCAAAAGGACTTCTCGAATACTTCCTCCACCATTTCAAGATTTGAGGAGATAATTCAAGCCTCTTCCAAGGAGAATATCATGGATATTTGGTTGGAATATCTTATCCAAGATGTATGAGAGATACGTGTGAGGACTTAAAGGGATTATATTTTGTAATAATGGAAAATAGTTGAGAGAATAGTGGATCTGTAATTATGAGATTCTTATCTTATTTCCAATGCTCTCATGTATAAAAGAGAGTGCTCTCTCTTCATGAGAATTCAATTAGAGTAGTCATTAATTGTAGTCACTAGGATTTGAAAGAGAAAGGGATTATTATCTTTGATTCATAGTGTTGGTTTCCACACTTTCATTATTCTGTTATGAATATTGATTTGATTATTGTAATGTAATATTGCTTCATTGGTGTGAGCTCACATATGTTGTTGTTTCATTCAACTCTTCACATGTTGTATCTGCTTTTCCTTCATGTAGTTCTCCATTCCTAGATTAGTTTCATTTACGCCATTTCATTTCATTCATAGGTTGTATCAATTCAAGTCCAAGTCGTGTGTTTCAATTTCTTGAATTAGATTAATGATTCAATTTCAGTCATAGGTTGTAGAAATTCAATTCCAAGTTGTGTGTTTCAATTTCCTACATTAGATTAATGATTCAATTTCAGTTGTATCTTAAACATTAGATTAGATTAGGTCTTCTTCAGTCTTGCATATACTTTGCATGTGATTTGTTAGTTTACGAACCTCGGGTTGACAAATTAGATAGTTGGGAAAATACTACAATGTAATTAATTCCTCATTAGTTCGGCCCAATGTAACGATTGTCATTCCCTTGTTACGATTGTTTTTCCCTTTGTAGGAAGTGTCATTCATTTGAATAGAACAAATGTCGTTCCCTTTACAATTTTTGTTCCTTTAAATGTGTTGCATATTTGGAGGATTGGGTATTGAAAACAGAAGGTAAGAACCTACGTAGGCAACAAGTAAAATGCTTGTGCCAGTGCCTAACTTCGGATTATGCATAGAAGTTATTTTTAGGACATCTTTAGAGCCCAACATTTTGGCGTCGTTGTCGGGGAAGAACGATGGATTGAGGTATTAGTTTATTTTTCATTTCAATTCATGCAAGTGTGATCTAGATGTGTTGGTAAGGGGTCATAGCAGCTACTTGAATGGAGACTCCTCATGTTCTCCCTGCCAATTAGGTAAAAGTAATTTCAAATTCTGCAAATTTCAATTTCCGCAAGAGTAGTTTCAATTTCTGCAAGAGTTTTTAATTTCTACAAGTGTGATCTACATGTGTTGGTTCTAAGGGTCATAGAATCTCGTGAGAGGAGACTCCTCACTATCCCTACCAACTATCAAGAGCATTTAATTTCCGCAACTGTGAAGAGTAATTTTTTTATGTTTTAGCAAGAGTGTTTTTAATTAAGTTTTTCATTTTGATTTGGGTGCTGTAAGAATCCTTTTTTTTAACATGGTTTAACAATGAATGTCAGCTTGTTACTACTCACTCAGATCCTGGAAGATGTCGGGATTTCCTCTTCCCAGGAAGAGGAGATCTTGACAAGGATCAAAGATTCAAATACTCCTCTAGAAACAATTGAAGATCCAACATTTGAAGACTCTTATGCATCCGATGATGAGCAATTGATCGAAAAAGAGATCAAGGAAGATGAAGAGGAGTTACAACATGATCTGAGTGAGGAACAACGTGCCTATGAAAGCCTGATCGAACGATGGTTTCAAGCGAGTACTAGGTTAGATCCATTTAGTTTTTCTTTTTATTTTTTTAATTCACAGTTTCAACAACTAATTTCCCACATTCATATATATTTCTGATTCTCATTTATGAAAATGAAAATGAACATAATTTTACTATTTTCACGTGAATGGCTCCAATGGAAGTTTAATTACACATAACTAATTGTTAAATCTAATTAGCATAGAGTATGTAGGATTTTGTTTTCAAGTCTTTTTATTTTTTAGAACAAGTATGCTCTCCTCCACGCTTCGTGTGATCATGAGGATCATGAAGTAGGATGACTAATTGATTTCAATTGCTTGATGAAAAGAAAATTTTTTCCTAATCTATTTTTCATCTATAGTTTGTTTCCATTTGCTCACAAATTTGCGAAATCATTTTTTATTTTTTTAAGATAAATACAGAAATAAAACAAAATTGTGCTTCCCTCTACAAATCAAAGAAATAAAATAGTAAGTACATTAAATAAATAAAGGAGAGATTTGGCATGGGAGAAAATACCAGTCACTGAACAAGATATACACAAGCGAATGAACCAATAGAAAAGCAAGCATCATTGGTTTTCCCCTCTTAGATAAAAATATACGACCTTACACAGTGAGTTAAAAACTCACCATAGCGCGAAGTAGTTTCATATAAAACTACTTTCTATCTATTCCCAGACAGAAAGAGGAGCCCTGATTCCTGCTGGTATTCATGAATCCCTGTAACTCCAACTCAGATTTTCCTTCGTCTCTTATCTTGTAGATGCCTGGAGATAACCCTGCACTGAACAAAATATCATAAATTTTAAATTCACAGGTCGAAGGAAGGTAACAAAGTAGGTCGACTAAGGCAGGTCTGAGATTCTATTTTTTTCCGTCCATTGGCCCTAAGTAGGGAATCAAAGATGTAGGCGGTCAATAACTTGTTTTCAACCAACCTTCACTAGCACGGGACCCTAATTAATTTGGTTAAAATGAATTTTTTTATCATTGTTCGCTATTTCACTGTGCAGAAATATTTTCTTGCATATTACTCATGGCTGTAATGGAAATAAAGAAAACAACGTTGAAGAAGATATGCAACCTTCACTCGGTCAAATGCAATTGCATGGCACACATTGAGGCTGCATGGAAGAACTAGATGGGATAAAGGCACACTAGAATAACTCACTAAAGGAATGTGCAGGTAAGTGCATGCTGAGAGGGATTGACGAGGTAAGAAATTCCATTTTTTTCTCAGCATATCCATTGAAATCCATTTTTAGATTCATATTCAATTGAACAAAGAAATTTGTCTGCCAGAGGTTGCAAGACTAAATCCAATTTGATTGATTTGTAGCAATATTTAACGGTGATTGGCGATCTTATTTCCAGGCTGTCAGCCTCCATGCACTCCCAAAAATTGAAAACGATATGCTCGAGTATGTTTCTAACAAAACAGGTGTTCTCAGCAAGGACTATGAGTTTTCCATGATGGACACCAGTGTTTTCAATGTTGGTTTGATTGGGACATGTCCACTGTGGATCTATGAACTTGATCTATTCTTTAAAATGGAATCGAACGCCCTTCGTTTTGTTGCAGATAGATTCTATTTTCCAACATGCCAACACATAATTGCACATGAGAAACCATAGGAAGGTATGTTGTCGTGTTTGGTAATCGAGTGGGATTTGATTGAGTAACATGTTGGGTATGTGTTATATTCTTTAAATGAGTAGTAGTGTCTGAGTGCCTATGCTGGGCACGTAGAGGGGGGCAGAGCCCCCTGCGCGGGGGTTCGGGGGCAGTGCCCCCGATTTTTTTTTTTTTCGGGAAGACATATTTCCGCTGGGCCGACATATTTCCAGGACGACATATTTCCAGGACGACATATTACCAGGACGACATATTTCCGGGACCACATGATATTAGGTGGTTTTTCGGCACATGGTTTTTTGCCGATGGTTTTCTATTTCCGGTTAAGGAATTAGGGTTTTG
>JZKD02S2141888.1:225762-251728 GCA_000966675.3 Picea glauca
GTGGACGTAGCCCACACTGGGTGAACCACGTAAATCTGTGTCTCTCTTGTATTGTGTGTCTTCTATGTTTTGTTTCTGCATTTGTTTTATTTTATTGCTCCGCAGTCCTGTTTTTGTAACAAATAGATCACAAGAACAACACATGGCCCAACAACAAATTACTGCCATCCATGGCAGAGTAATGGAAGTCACACAGGGGATACAACTGGTGTAGGAGGAAGCCTGTGTGGTGTTTGAAGAGATCGAAGGAAAAGGTTCGCAACTAGACCAAGTGGTTGTGACAGTGGAACAACACCTGGAAGGGCCTAGTACAGAGCAAATGATCTAGGAGTTCACTGAGAAGGAATCTCAACCGAAGCAACAAGTCAAGGAAGCTCGACCTTCGAAGCAGTGCTAATCTGAGTGACTTGGGATGAGTCATAGGTGAGTGTTGGGGTCATGTTGGTCCTCGACCAAGTTTTGAGGAAACATTGGTCAGGGTTGACCATCTTTTGGGACTTCGACAGGCTGGTCGAAGATGGAGCGCCCAGGTAGAGCTGAGATCGCTGGATCTCACTTGATTTGTGGGCCCAACAAGGGGTTCATTAGGGTTTATGGGATGTCGACCCATGGGTTTACCCATGATTAGGCCTTTTGTAAGTGAATGTAAAAGTATAAATAAGTGTAAGAGTGTAATGTAAGGGGTGTAAGTAGCTAAGTGCAAGAGGCAAGTAGTTTTGGGTTGCATAGTGCAACATATTGTGTATGTAAGGCTCTATGATTAGTAGAGGAGTTGGCTATGTGCCTTGACCTGATTTTTGGAAGGTGGATCTAGTGCTCAGTGCACAGATCACCTGTCTAGTGCGAAGCTTGGATCTGTGGCTTAGTGCATAGGAGCAAAAGAATGTAAGATATTGGAGACTAATAAAGAAGAAGAATATGTTGGTGGACGTAGCCCCACACTGGGGTGAACCACATATATCATGTGTTGATGGTTTTCTTTGTGCTATGATATTTATGCTTAGTGCACTGATGGTTATGTATGATAGATAGATCTATGAATGCTTAGTGCTATATTTATGCTTAATGTACTAGATCTAATTTATGCTGCTAAGTGCGATGTGTATTTTTTCAGTATTACTGTGCCGATCTATTCTTACGGTTTGTTCTGCGATGTGAATAAATATGATAAACTAATGCTTGTTGTTCTTAAGTACTCTGTGAAGTAATTGTAATCACATATCTATGTCCTAGATTGGTTACAGACACCTGAGTCTTGTAACCCCCCTGCCTCTACCTCGGGTGAGACTTCACCTTCTTCACCGGTGTTGCCCGAAGGGCTGGTGGTTAGGGTTTTGTTGGTGGGTTGTTGAAGCATTGAACCCTGGGTCTGCCTCTGTTCCAACAATGCTAATATTAGAGCACTAGTATTTCATGGTCATAACTATGCCTTCTCGAATAAAATGCCGAGACCCTTTTAATAGGCACAAGGATTTGATATTTGGTAGTCATTAGTAGATGGATATACAACACCAATGATTCCCCCAACTGAAAAAGATGGAAAGAAACTCAACGAAAACAGTTCAAAGTCTAAAGGAACCATTCTGAGCAATATGACTGATTCAACATTTGTCAAGATGATGCATTATGACAATGCAAAGGATATTTGGGATAAACTTCCAAATATTTACTAAGGAGATGCCAAAGTCAAAGGAGCCAAGATTCAAACATACAAAGGTCGATTTGATCAACTAAATATGAAGGAAGATGAAGAGATTGTAGCCTACTTTCTGTGAGTTGATGAAATGGTGAATGTTATTAAAGGTTTGGGAGAAGAAATGTAAAAACCAGTCATTGTTCAAAAGGTACTAAGGTGTCTACCAATGATATTTGATCCGAATATTTTATCCTTAGAAAAAATAACAGACCTAGCTACATTGAGTATGGATGAGCTACATGGGATAATCATAGCCAATGAAATGAGGAAAGAGCAAGAGAGCCCAGTCACAAAGGAAGCAACGTTCAAGGAATCCAAGAAGATAAAGGAGAAGAACAAGAAAGAGTCAAAACCATATTGTAGTTGCAGCGATGATTCAGAGGAAGATGAAGAAATGAAAAAATTTGTAAGAAAGTTGAAAAGAGAATCGGCAAGTACAAATGTATGATTCCATTGAATTGTTTTAATTGTGGTGGTATTGGTCATTTTTCTTCTAAATGTCCTTATGCCAAGAATAAAGATAGCAATGAAGAATAATATCCTAATAAGAAAAACAAAAATAAAGAAAGAGACAAGAGAAGAAACAAAAATAAATTCTTTAAGAAACATTTCTAATCAATAGAAGACATTTCCTCATCATACAAGGATGATTATAGTGATAGTGATTCAGAAAGAGTAATTTTCATGGAAGTATAAGATGATGAAGAAGATAATGAAGAAGAAGGAAAACTTGATCTCAGAGCATAATTAATTAGTTCCTTAGAATAACTAAGCAAAGAAAGAAAGAAAAAAAAGTCACTCAAGGCAAAACTAAAGATGAAAGAAGGATCTCAGAATTCCAACTCAGAAGAGGTCGAGCAGATGATCAAAAAGTTAAAAATCCAGGTAGAAGAAGACAAAAGGATTGAAGAAGCACTTAGAAGTCAATTAGAATAAAAGGAGAATATTATTGAAATCTTGGAAGAAAATATAGTCACTCTAAGAAAATATCTTTAGAAAAAATATATGTAGTAGAATAACAACAAAATATTGGATGATATCATCATCAGTCAAAGGCCATACTATGAAAGGTCTAGGATAGGATACAACCAGATGCATACTGAGTAAGGTTATATCTCCAAGACAATGGAACATGAAGCAGAACAAAGAATCTATGTATAAATAATCATAGGTTATCCTAAGGAGGAATAAGGAAAGAAGATCCAAGAAGAAGGGCACAAAGAAACTACACCACCTAGAAGATTCAGATTTTAGAATCAACAACAACCAAAAATAGAAAGACCTCAAGAAGAAGAATAATTTAGAAGATCAGTGCCATTCAAAATATCTTCCACCTCGAGGTACCAAACTATTTTTCTTGTTTTATATTATTCATGTAACAATTTTGGGAACAGATATGTAAACTGTAGAGCCTATGCCAAGAATAGAAGAAACTATGAAGACTACTCAAATAATTGTTATTCAAGAAGGCCTCATGAAACACAGAATGAAAACTACAAAATTTTTGGATCATTGATTAATGAAGTAGGGTGCTACACTTGCAACAATTTTGGACACATGGACAAAGATTTTAGATAAATTGTTCCTCCAAGAGAACCAAAGAATAATATCAACAGTCATAAGCATGAACGACAAAGGATATGGAGAAGGAAGCCTAATCAATTCAACACTAAATAATGCTTTCTTTCTCTACAGTCTCAACAGAAGAAAAATGGGTGGTATGTTGATAGTGGTTGTTCAAAGCATATGACAGGTGACAAGAACATATTTCTAACTATGAAGAAGGAATGATATGGATCGGTTTCATTTAACAATGACAACTCAACCAAAATTATAGCAAGAGACACAATTAAGATTGGAAGCAAAGATGCCAAAGAATAAAATGTTCTACTGGTCAAAGATACAAAGAAAAATATACTGAGTGTAAGTCAAATGTGTGATCAAGGAAACAAACTTTTGTTTGACTTAGAAAAATGTGAGACAAGGAAAGAAGGATCAGGCAAGTTGGTGGCTACAGCTATAAGAACCCCAAACAACATATATGTCCTGAATGAAATTGGAAAGGGAAAATGTTTCTTAGGAAAGGAAAATGAAATTTGGCTCTGGCACAGAAGAATGGGTCACATGAGCTTTGATAATGTTGTCAAAATCAACAAAAATGAAGCAGTAAAAACAATTCCTGAGATTTCAAAGCCAACAAATAATATATGTAAGCATTGCCTACAGGGAAAAAAACCAGGACCAAGATAAAATCAAAAGAGTACTCAACGATAAAGCCATTAGAAATTGTACATATCGACCTATGTGAACCAACAAGAACAAAGGGATTAAATGGTGAACAATACTTTATGATACTGGTTGATGACTACAAAAGAATGACTGTGGTTTTCTTTCTCAATAAAAGGTCAGAGGCATTTGAACACTTCTGGATATACAAAGAGATGGTTGAAATTGAGACATACTTGAAAATCAAATGTTTGATGTCAGACAATGGTGGAGAGTTTACATCAAAGGAATTCATGTATTTCTGTGGAAAACATGGAAAAAAAAGGAAATTCTTAGCATCCAAGACACCTAATAGAAATGGAGTTGTTGAAAGGAAGAACAAAACAATACAGGAAATGGTCAGAACTATGTTGAAAGATTCCAAGTTGGGTGACATATTATGGGAACAAAAAATGCATACAATAGTTCATATCCTAAATAGATGAATTCTCAGAAGTAACAGTGATAATAACCCCTATGAGTTATGGAAAGGAAGACCAGAAACTATGAATCATTTTAGAGTATTTGGAATCAAATGCTATATCAAAAGAGAATATGGAAGGATTGGAAAATTTTACTACCGATTTGATAGGGGAATATTGGTTGGGTAATCAAGAAAAAGAAAAGCATACAAATGATTCAATCCAAGACTTAACATAATAGTGGGAAGTATCAATGTAATGATTGATGAGACAAATGGACAAAATATCAAAGAAGGACACAAAGATTCAGAAGAGTAGGATAACGAAGAAAATTTGAAAGAATAAGAAGTAGAAGAAGAATCAAAAGAAGAAGAAAAGTAGTAAAAGCAAAGCAAGAGGAATATGATAAGTAGGATATTCAGATACCTCCCAAGACACCTAGAAAATGAGTGCAGAAAAATCATCCACCATAACAAATTATCGGGAATACAGATCTAGGATTTGAAACTTGAAGAAGAATACATTCACTAGAACAAAGGCACCTAACATGGTTATCCACAGTTGAACCAAATGGTTTTGAAGAAGCCAACAATGATGAACACTCAATCAAGGTTATGGAAGAAGAGTTGGATCAAATAGAGAAGAATGAAACATGGGAACTGGTCCCAAGGCTGAAGGACAAGAATGTGATTGGTACAAAGTGAGTATTCAGAAAAAAACTGAAAAAGGATGGATAGGTAACCATAAACAAAGCAAGGTTGGACAAGTGTCTACAAAAACAAGAATTCAGGAAGGGAAATGCAGATAGAAATCTCTACATAAAAGTGAATTGAGACAATATATTGATAATTGAGGTTTATGTAGATGGCATTATCTTTGGAAGTGATGATGACATGATGAGTTAGAAGTTTTCAAAGACATGCAGAATGAGTTTGAAATGTCTTTTCTTGGTGAGTTGACCTTATTTTTGGGATTATAGATATGTCAATGTGATAAAGGTATTTTCATATCCCAGACCAAGTATATCAAAGAGATGCTAAAAAAGTTTGGAATGGAATATTGCAAACCCATAAGTACTCCTATGCAGACCAGTTGCATGTTGAGAAAGGATGATAAATCTAAGGATGGATATTAGAGACTCTACAGATCGATGATTGGTAGCTTAATCTATGTGAAAATGTCAAGACTCGATGTGATGCAAGTAATTGGACATGTTTTGAGATTTCAAGTAGCACCATGAAGATAAATTAGAGGCTTGTATATAGGGGGAGAAACCCCAAGGAGAATTCCCTTTGACATTGATGTCAATGGGGGAGAGGAAGAACAAAGGCATGGAAATGGAGAGAAATAACAAATGCATGAGACAAGGGGAGTGGTGGTCATAGGGGGAGCATACACATGAGCATAAGTGTTTCCATGCCATTAGTGTTTGCATCAATGCCAAAGGGGGATATTGCTGAAAGATTGGTTTTCATTGATGTCAACCATTGAAGAACTATGTAAGCCCTGAAGGTATGGTTATGGAACCAAAAGTTGTTTGAGGAATTTGAATGTGAATGAAAATGTAAATGCAGGTAACATACCCATGGATGGATAGTTCTCATCATGTTGTTTCTAATGGTAGGTGGTACACCATGTGGTTCCTCATGGTTGATTAGTTATGGTCTCATGAAGTTGGAAGCCTTGAAGAATGGTTAAGAATCCCTAAAAAGTTACAAAGTCATTAATAAAGGGAAAACTGGTTGTAACAAGAAAGTACAGGTTGACCCTAAAATTAAGAAAAAGGGTAAAATAGTTATGACCCTAAAATAAGGAAAAAGGGTAAAACAATTATGACCATAAAATTAGGAAAAAGGGTAAAACAATTATGACCCTAAAATTAAAAAAAAAGGTAAAATCGTTATGACCCTAAAATTAGGAAAAAAGGTAAAATAGTTATTACCCTAAAATTAGTAAAAAGGGTAAAATAGTTGTAACAAGAAATTAATTAAGGTTAAAGTGGTTACAACAAGAAACTAATTAAGGGTAAAGTGGTTGAAAAGTAGTTATATGTAAGAGTATAAATACACATCAAGAGTCTCTCATTCATATATACAAGTTCATTGAATATATATCTAGTGAACACTTGATCTATTGGTGAATCTGAGGTAGCAAGGATGAGGTAAAGTAAAGGGGATGCTTGTTCTAGGTTAGTTTGAGATATGATATAGTAAGGTTTCTACAGGATTAAAGGTATGTTTATATGGATACTTTGAGGTTATGTCTTGGTAATGTTATGGTACATGCTTGAGGCATGTATTAGTGATGTTGGGTTCTTGGTTGAGAGATGTTCATGGTGACCCATGTGAGTAGATATGGTTTCATTGATGTTGAGTATTAGTGACAGTGACATGTTGATGAGACAGTGGAAGTGATTGTGGTAGTGATAGTTTGAGGTACATTTATATTTAAGGGAAATAAAATGAGGCAAGGAAATTGGGTTGTAGCCTCCTTCTAGTTGGTGCCAAAGAAAAAAGGGAGTTGGAGCTTCCTTTAGGTCAGAGCCTGAAAATTAGGGGGTTGTCGCCTCCTTCCGGTTAGAGCCAAATAATTCAGGAAGTTGTAGCTTCCTTTAGGTTGGAGCCTGTAAATAGGGGGTTGGATCCTCCTTCCAGTTGTATCTAGAGAATTGGGAAGTTGGTACTTCCAATGAATGTATTATTTTTATATATAAGAAAAACATTTCATGGTTTTCTCCCATTTGGGTTTCCACATAAATTCTAGTGTACTGTGTATATGTGGTTGTTTATTGTGCACTATTAATTTATATTTCTCATGATACATTGATATTGTATTGTTGATGATATTAATGATTACATATTGTGGTTAAAAATAATAAAAGTGCCCATATCGATTCACCTCCCCCTCTCAATATTCCATCAAAGAAAATATCCATCAAAGATCACATTGTATTAATGTACAATAATAATACATGACTCTATTACATCAATACAGTATATGAGGGCTCATTATAGAGAATTGTGATTCTTGTCCAGTATATCTAATTGACACAACCATATCCATAAATATATCCACAATATATCCATTAATATATCCATAAATATCTTAGTTGATTCTAGTGCTATGTACATCCCTAACTTCTCTCATTGTCCTCATCTTTGATTATACATAGACTTCTAAAATAGGTATATTTTCAATAATATAATGATTATATCATAAGTATGAATTATTCCTTCATAGTCCCCCTATTTACTACTTGTGATTCAATCTAGAAGTCTTGAGTTGTCTTCATCTTTAGTCTTCTTCATCTGCATCATATTTTGTCTTCTTCATTTGCATATGTTTCTTCAATTGTCGTTGTAGTCCTATATTAACATGAGCTTCATATTTCTTTGATAATTATGGATTTTGATTCAATCATCTAAACTACATCATATTCATATCAAGTATTTCTTTATCTTAACCTTGACCTTCCCATGGGTTACCCTTCAACCGTTACATTATACCTAGGGTTTTCCTCGACTCATCTTTAACCATTACAAACTTGAATGGTTTCATCTTACTAAGAACCATTCATTACATTAATTGGTTTCAACTAAGAAAAGACCTCCATCTATCAATACAAAGTGTTTTTTGGTTTACCAAGAACTAGTACAAGAATACTTATGATTCATTTGACTCAAAACAATGAGTCAATACACTGACAACTCTTCCTAAACATGTTTAACTGAATTTTGGAGGACTAACTAACTCATGAACTTTGTATGAGAGATATTGTTGTACAATTGAAGACTTGACCCTGTAAAATATTTTCAACATAAAAACAACATTCTTCTATTTAGGGACATCTATCCAACCACATTGTACATATATGTGAGGATTTGATACTTCTCTATTCCAACACTTGTGATGATTGTGATTTTTAAGAACAAAAATACTGCAGGGATGTAAGTTCCAAATTTTTTCCTTTGCATGCCTTGTTCTACCATGATGACTGTAACATTGGTTCTAATTCTGCACTTGATTTATTGTTGTGGATTTTTCCCCTGGTTTGTTGCTACTACTACTTCTTGGAGATGATTCATCTATTGTCAATGTTTCCCCTTTCAAAAAATTAATAGTTTCATTCCTTATTTGACCTTCATAACCAAGGCCTTCATTTATTGGTCTTTGTTGAGCCTCCTTTTTGTCACCTCCAATTGCATTATCTTGCCCATATCCTGACCAATTTTTCCTAATACCGATGCACTTTCTGCCTAGTTTCCTCATCAGACATGTCATTTAAACAATTAATGCATACCTATGATGTAACTAATGTTTAATCATAATTTATGGCGATTTATTAATAATTAGGATTGAATATTTGATGTTCAAATAAATTTCTAATTACTTTTGATGGTTCAAGCAGACTTTATGATAACAATTCATGTTGTTGATATCATCTGGTACCCGTTGTTGAGATCATCTGGTACTAGTTGTTGAGATCATCCGGTACCCGTTGTTGAGATCATCCAGTACCCGTTGTTAAGATGATCTGGTAGTCATTTTTAATGCTCAGTCAGTATCGACTTGTATTCCTGTGTGTGTCTGATACTAATTGTTACTCTCATCCAATACCAACTTGTATGACTATGTGTGTTTGATACTGATTGTTACGCTCGTCCAGTACTGACTTGTATGACTGTGTGTGTCCGATACCAAGTTATGCAGTTGTGTGCATCCAATACCTATTCCAAATTCCTAGGATTGGTTGTTGGAACAAGATTGTTCTTGATGATTTCAAGGCATTTTGTTGGTTCGAACATTCTCTGTTCATTGGAGGTCAAGATACATTTCATCACTCATGAACTTCGTGTCATGAGGATGAAATCGTTTCCTTAAAATTCGATGTATCATCCAATTGTAATAATTATACAAATATTTGATGTTATCTTTGGACTTGGTTTGTAATGATTGCCTCTGTTTAAAAGAGAGATCCTTGTAGATAATATTATATAGAGAAATAAAATAAAGAACAATTATGTTGTAAGTTTGGTTCTGGAACGACAGTGGATCGTACCTCCATTTTTATGAAGCAATGATATATTTTTTGTTTATAGATTATATGTTTGTATTTACATCTTCTCTACTGTAAGTTTTATTAAGAGCTACCTTGTTGGTATGACAAGGGGCCACTGACCCAACTAAGGTAAACCTCTTTGTAATTAATTGTGAATATGATTCCAATTTTCTGCATGTGTGTGTGTATGAACAAAGTACTTTCATATTTTGATTACAACATTTAATTCCTTCACTGGTATGTTTCAATGATGAATTTGGTAGCAGTTCCTCTGGATGTATGGTAAATTTGAATAAGAGATATTTTTGTGTGTGATATCTCTGAGTAATGATTTGACATTTTTGTGTGAGTATGCGAGGAAAATTATTCAATTTAAGTGCTTTAATGTTTTGTCTAGACAAATGCTAAAGTGTTGTTTTCATTCTGCAAATCTAAGGACAGGTTGGATATCCATATTTCACCATACACAAGACTGTAATGGAGCATGCTACCATACTCAGATTTATTTCCCAGAATTGATTAGGTTACACTCTGCATACATAGGTACAGTTAAGACCTCCATCTCTCACCATACATGCACTTATAATGGACTATTTTTACCCTACCTGGTAGTTCTTTTAAGATCAGTTAAGTTTCCATAATGTTAATGGTTGTTTGTGTGGTTTACCAAAGAGATAGAATCATATCTCATCTCTATCTTTCATGAGCCAACAATGAGCAGATCCATCCCCTGAGCAAGAATTCTGAATTATACATTTGTTGATCAGTTTTGCTTTCTAAATTTTGAATTGTATGTGAAACAGAGTGTTATTTGAAAGGTGTGAAACAAAGTATTTAGTTTCAAAAGTGGTTTCTTACATAGACTATACTCAGAAAACATAGAAAATTATATGTTATCGGTACATACAATACATCAACTCTATTGATTACGAAACCAGATTGACATATTAAATGATTGCAATTTGTTGAACATATAATTGCACCAACATTTTGGCATCGTTGCGAGGGAGTTGTAAATGGTAATAGGTAGTGTTTTGAATTATATTTCTTTTATGCTTTTGGAGTGGTTTTAAGGGAAACCTGAGGGCAGGAAGAAGATGGTAAGACTTGAGGGAAGAGCCCACACATCCACTTTAATGGGGTTTCTCCAAAGTTAGGTTGTCCTCTTACCTTTAGGAGTTGAATTTTGTGTGAGTTAGTATTTAGATATTTTGTTTTATGCATAAACATAGAGATAACAAAGGTAGATTTGTTACATCTAAAATTGCAAAAAATTCAAGAAACCCCCCTAAAGTTACAGAAAAATCAAGAAAAAACCCCCATACTAACTCAATTAGTGTTTGTGTAGGAAAAATACTCAGAGGGGAGAGTTCAAAGGAAGTAATTGAAACTATAACCAAAGGTACCAAATCTAAAGCTACTGTTCAAATTTAAAACATAGTACAACAAACAAGAAGGGAAGCACTGGCGACCCAATTAGAAGGAAGAGTTGGAAAAGAGACAGAGGTAGTGGTATAAGAGGTTGAATCTTCCATTGGGGCAACACACAAAGTATTGGAAAAATTGTATATACCAACCAACCCAATGGTTGAACCATCACTTAGTGGGGAGACACCACCGATAGCCTACAACGTGCTATTTGGAGATATGGCTAATGAAGAGGGAAATGCAAACAATGAAACCAAGACATTTGGATTCCCAATATAATACATTACCAGAGATGTTGCTATGAAGAATATTTCACTGTCATCACTACCTCACTTCCATGGTATGTCAACAGAAAATCCTGATTCATTTTTTTTTTAATTTGATATACTATGTAGGAGTTATAATTACACTGATAGTGAACAAAAACTAAAACTCTTTCCAGCCACACTTAAAGCCTCAGCATTAAGGTGGTTTATGAGCCTAGGAGAACACACTATATTATCTTGGGATGACATGAAGCAAACCTTCCTCTAGAAATATAAGGACTACTGCAGACCTAGGGATGCTAGGAATGACATATTTAAAATGCAGTTGTCTGAGGAGTAAAGTTTGGAAGATTACCTAGAAAGGTTCCTATATAACTATCAAAAGATGAAACAATTATCCTTAGACACAACCACAATCAGGACCATCTTCCTAAAGGGTATAAGGTATGACTGTATCGAGGTAATAAACCTCATGCATTCTGGAGATGTATATCATAAACCATTTGTAGTCATTGCATAGTATTATAAAAGGTACTTTTGCAAACAGCCAAAACAGGGAAAAGTGTGAGGGATCCTATAGGCAGAACTACCAAAACTGCTCCAGGAGGTGTTACAAGGATATAATTAGGGAATATACTTGAAAACTTCAAAACAAACATCCTAAATACAATCAGCATCTATCTAGACACTATGAAAATAAAAAAGAAACAACAAGAAGAAAATGCTACTTTAGCAATTTTCTGTCCTCGATGCAGGAAGAAGCACCCTGAAAAAGAATGTCCTATTAATGTTATTGAAATCTGTGGCCTTTGTATAGAATATCACCCTACCAATGAGTTCCTTTCTTTGCCTGGACTAAAATCCATTTTCAAGGGAGGGGGAGAACCTCAGGAAACATCATATCCCCCCAAGAGAGCATGGAGACAACAAAATCCTAACATGCTTTACGACCCTACCAAACAATAACCACAACAACAATGGATTCATTCAATGCCTTATTCTCAATGGACACATCAACAACCACAATTCTAACCTTGGTAAAAAGGGTGGAGAAGCCCTGCATATGGTAATTTTCCTTTTCAACCACCAATTATTCCTAATTACCAATAATATCCTTCAAATATCTCTCAGTTGTTACCAGGATTTAATCCACCTTCTTTACTTCCACCTTCCTAGCTGCAACAGCAACCCACCTTGCCTTTGAACCCAAATCAATAGCAAGAAATGCAAGCTACACCTAATCAAAACCCCCCTCGGCCTACCCCTATTCCTTCACAACCCATCCCTAATACGAACAATAGACCTACTCAACCTGTATAGAACCTTGAAGTACAAAATTTCCCAACTTATGTAGTAACTCCTACTTCACTAAATGAAACTCAATTGAGATCTGGGAAAGTCTTGAATAAACCAAATTCTACAGTGGTTATTAGAGAAGAAGAACATATAGATGGCCAACCTAATGAAGAAGAATACATCCATGTACAAGAGGAAATTCCCCCTCACACTCCTCAACCATAAAAATACCTCAGGAAGCTAATCCTCCACCCTATCCATAAAGGCTACTTGTGAAGAAACCTGATGCACCTCTAGGATATGATGTAGAATATGAACTAAGGAGTGTATGTGTAAATATTCCCCTACTCCAATCCATTAAATATATTCATATCTATGCTAAAATTATAAGGGATCTTTACATCAAAAATCATGGAAAGAAGAGGAAGGAACATCCTGTCATCAAAGTGGTTGGAAAACTATCAAAATTTATATCAGAAATGCCATCCAAATATAATGATCCAGGAAACCCAGTCGTGACTATAGAAATTAATGGTATTTCTTTGTCAAATACCCTTATCGATCTAGGACCAACAATAAATTTTATGATTGTTGACACTATGAGTATGCTGGAACTAAATCATTTAAGGCCAACATAGACCTTGTTGGAATTGGAAGACAAATCAGTCATCATCCCAGTAGGAAGACTAGACGATGTAACAATTACCTTATCCTATTGGGAGTATCCTGTGGACTTATTGGTAATTCATTAAAAATCCTCAAAACCTGGGCATTCAGTTGTTCTTGGTCAACCTTGGTTGGCCACTGCTGATGCATTTATTAGTTGTCAGTCTGGGGAGATGACAATTTCTAATGGAACCCACAGTTAGAAAATTGTTCTCTTTCCTCCTGCCTAACCAACCACTAAAGTTATTGTATGGATGGAGAATCCTTATGGGGAGGAGAACTATTCTCAAATCATGTTAACACATGAGCAAGCAAAGGGAGTTCAAGAACAAACTGAAGAACAAATTTTAAGCCTATTTTTAGCCAATACAAAATGCATTGAGTATCCTCAATCTTTTCTGGAATTCACACATATTTTAGTCCCTGAGTTTTAGGAGGTTTGTAATCCCTCCACTTCTACATTATTTACTATATCATCAATAAGTGGATAAGAGAATTCAAATGTATGGAATATTGAAATCAGTCCCAGGAAATACCTGTGTATAAATTCTGGTCTAGAATCAGATCAACAACAAATATTTATCCAAATGATCCAAGGACAGTCCGGTGCTTTTGCATGGGATTACTCCGATATGAAAGGAATTCACCATGATACTTGTATACACCAAATTTACACCAATGGTCAAATCAGGCCGTTAGGAAGCCCCAAATAAGAATGAACCCAACCTTAAAAGACATAGTATAAGAAGAGCTCCAAAAATGCATGCATGTCAATTTCATTTACCCTATTTCAGATAGCAAATGGGTGTCTACATTAGTCATTGTCTGCAAGAAGAATGGAAAATGGATAATTGTGTGGACTTCAAGGAGCTGAGAAAGGCTACCTATAGATATTATTTTCCCTACCTTTCATAGACCATGTCTTGGACACCTTGTCTGGGAAGAGGTATTCTTCTTTCCTAGATTGGTTTAGTTGGTATAATTAGATCAAAATTTCCTCTGAAGATCAAGAGAAAACCAAATTCACTTTCCAATGGGGTACTTATGCTTATAGGGTTCTCTCATTTAGGTTGTGTAATGCCCCTGCCACCTTCAAGAGGGTTTTCCTAGACATTTTTTTTTATTTAACCCATGGCTATGTAGAACTCTATATGGATGACTTCACAGTATATGGGGATGATTTTCAACAAGCATTGGACAATTTGGAGAAAGTATTGATTAGGTGTAAAGAGACTAATCTCTCACTCAACCATGAAAAATATAGAAAGATGCTCACTGAGGGGATTGTCTTGGGTCGTCATATTTCCGATACCTGCATACGGGAAAATCTTGCTAAAATTGACATTATTTCTCAAATCAGAATCCCTAGCACACAAAAAGAAGTTAGAAGATTCTTAGGTCATGCTAGATATTATAGGAGATTCATTCAAAATTTCACAAACTTGGTTTCCCCACTGTTCAAATTATTATCAAAGGAGGATGAATTCCATTGGGATGAGAAATGTCATATTTCTTTTGAAATTTTAAAGAAAAATCTTTCCAGTGCCCCTGTGTTAAGAGGAACGAATTGGTATCTTCCCTTTCATATCTGCACTGATACCTCAGATACTACTTTGAGAGTCGTTCTAGGACAAAGAGAAAACCAACTCCCCTATGCTATCTACTTTGTCAGAAAAAATCTCTACCCTACTGAAGTGAATTACACTGTCACTGAAAAGGAATTCTTATCAGCGGTTCATGCCATTAATAAATTTAGACACAACATAACAGGGTATGAGGTTTTTGTACGCACATACCATTCAACTATTATATTTTTAATGAATAAGCCTGTGACAAATGCTAGATTTACTATACGTCTACTACTATTGCAAGAATTCAATATTATTGTCATTGATAGACCTGGAAAATATAACCTTGTTGATGATTTCCTATCTAGACTCATTCATACAAGTGATAATGCCCCACTGGATGAAAATTTTCTAGATGAAAGTTTGTTTTCTATTTCTACTTACACTCATTGGTATGCAGATGTGGAAAACTATCTTGTAACAGGGAAATTACCTCATAATTTGTCCCTCCAAGAAAAACAGAAGATTATTCAGCTGAGAGAAAATTATATCTGGAATGATGACTGTCTATATCGTACAATACCTGATTTGGTGATTAGAAGATGTGTATGGGAGGATGAGATGTATGATATCTTCAAAGCCTTCCATGATGGCCCATGTGGAGTCTATTTTTCTTATAAGAGGAAATTATACAAAATACTGCAGATAAGATACTATTGGCCAACCATTTTTAGGGATGAAAAGAAATATGTGTCTAGTTGTGATGATTGTGAGAGGATGGTGAAACCAAATGAAAGTGATGAGATACCTCTCCAAGCTCAAGTAATAATTGAACCATTTGATAAATGGGCTTTGGAATTTGTAGGACATATCAACCCCATGTCTAGAAAAAGAAGGTATATACTGGTCTATACATATTATGTGACTAAATGGGTAGAGGATAAATCTTTGTACTCTGCAAATGAACAATTAGTTGTTGATTTTCTATTCGAAGACACATTTACCCATTTTGGTGTGCCTCAAGAAATAATGACAGACTAAGGAACCCAATTTACCTCCAATCTGGTCAAATCTATTACTGAACAATATCAAATTAAACATATGAAATCCTCACCTTATCACCCCCAAGAAAACAGACAAGTGGAATCAACCAACAAAGTGATAGAGGATATACTTACCAAGACAATTTAGTTACACCATAAATATTGGGTGGATTAGTTTCTTGAAGCCTTATGGGTCTATAGAACAACCTGGAGAAACACAACATGCCATACACCTTATGAGTTAGTGTATGGGAAGCAAGTGTTGCTTCCCATAGAATTTAAATTAAAAACTTTCAGGACTGCTATGCAATTGGGAATGGATTTGGATGAAACCCAAAAATAGAGGATACTCCAACTAAATGAACTTGACGAAATCAGACAAGATGCTCTGTAAAGGACTACACTTATTCAAGAACAAAGGACCAAATGGCATGACAAGTATATCAAGAAGAAATATTTTCAGTCTGGTGATTGGGCCCTTCTATATGACAGTAATTTCAAGAGTTTCAAAGGTAAATTGTCAACTCGATGGTTGGGACCTTATGAAGTAGACACAGTTTATGAAAATGGTTCAGTGAAGATAAATACTATTGATGAAGATCATACCTCCTTTGTTGTGAAAGGGCATCGATTGAAAGTATATAATAAGCCTCTGTCTAAAGAAGATTTTATCAAACAAGTTTTTCAGAATTTTGAAATGCAATTGGTAAGCAAGAGGGGTTCCCCTCCTGCTGAACCACCATTGTAAGTTTTGTTGTGTGATTTGATTTAATTTTGTACATACATGTATATATAGGTGTGTGTTAGATAGTGATTCTTTTTTTGGTGTTACTGACAAAGGCATAAGATGATTATATTCTCATGTAGATAAGAAATAAGGAGAATGTCTCCCATAGGCGAGTTTATTCCTTTACCCAACCCTGGTAGATTACTCATGGGAAAGGAGCCAAAAGGAGTTTTCTTTAAGTTTTTCAGACTCCTAAAAATTGAAAACACCGGCGAGCATTAACTGACCCGAGCTCGAGAAAAATCCACAGGACAGGATAAGGAGTTTTCTTTAAGTTTTTCAAACTCCTAAAAAATTGAAAACACATGCGAGCATTAACTAACTTGGGCTTGAGAAAAATCCATAGGACAATATAAGGAGTTTTCTTTAAGTTTTTCAGACTCCTAAAAATTTAAAACATCGACAAGCACTAACTGACCTGGGCTCGAGAAAAATCCATAGGATAGTATAAGGATTTTTCTTTAAGTTTTTTAGACTCCTAAAAATTGAAAATATTGGTGATCATTAACTGATATGGGCTCATTAAAAATCCATAGGACAATATCGATTAGGTTCTTTTTTTCAACAAAATGGGAGTGGCAACGAAAACAATGATTTGTCTGGTTCCAAAAAGAGAAGGTTATGCACCTCTAAAGGAGGATGTCCAACTATAGTTGCCTTCTTGTTATAGAGATTGGAGCCCAATCATTGGATCTTTTGCCTCATTTTATGATACTTCCGTTGCATTTTCAAAATTTCATTCCCATTTGCCTGTACTAGTGTGTTGTTTACAAATTTTCAACATGACTCATTCAGAGGAACAAATACATATATAGTATTAGTGAGTACCAACCTTTACTTCATCTTGACCCTCAGAACATGTTTAGACATGAAGAACAAACCTACAGGATTCCAGGTACTTTTGCAAATTTCATTTGGTACTAGGAAAGTCTCTCTATGTTCATCCGATACTAAACCGATTCTCTGTGTTGGTCCGGTACTAAAAAGTCTCTATGTGTTCATCTAATACTAAACCGATTCTCTGTGTTGATTTGGTACTGAAAATTTTGTCTGTGTTCATCTGGTACTAAACCGATTCTCTATGTTGGTCCAGTACTGACAAAATATCTCTGCATCGGTATGATACTGAAACAAATCCTCTATACTAGTCCGGTACTAAAATGATAGTGTTGTGGTGATTTGATACTGAATTTGTGCTTTGATATTGACGAGGGGATTATAGTAACATTTCTCTACATTTAATATTGCTTCAATGGTTCGAATGCATTCCAGGTAATATAGAGGTATGGACTCAATGTTTATTCCTTTTTATTAAAAATCACATGAATTTTGCATTTTACATATGGATACCCTCATATTCCCTTGTTATTTTGAGTCACTAAACCTCCATATCATTATTTTCCAAAGTTCTTCATGATTTCCCTCATTTCAAAATTAATGATAATGTACACGAATCTCTTCATAAGGTGATCATCTAGTTTGGCATATCTTGTCAAAAGTTCTCATTTGTATGATGAAACAAATATGATTATACCACTTCCTATGAACTCATGTTGTTCAAAATTATGACGTCGAATGCTACCTAATGATGAGTTTTCGTCACATCACCCACATTCATCATAATCATTGTGGAAACCGATAAGAAAGGGATGTGACTCTACTTTGTTGGAATGATCGTCACCTTATCTGTGAACACGATATTGGGGCATAATTTATGAATTATTCCTTACCTCACTAGAATTTCAAATAATTGACTGTTGTCCTCTTGATTTAATTATATACGCTCTTCTGGATGGTTTCACCATCCAGATGAGCGTTAATTAACCATTTTTTTTTTATACACCACTTGATTCACTCCTACTATCTCGTTACTTTGCCTTCATCACCTTGTTCTCATAGTGTTACATCCAGTAACAAACCCCCGCCTAATTTATGTTGTCCATACTTGTTTTAAAACCCATTTTTAAGTAGACATGGGGGTTGACAGGAATGAAACAGTGCTTCAACTGTACAGAGAAATGATGGAGTATCAAGCTTGCAAAGAAAAATTTGAAAAGGCTGGCTGGGTTCCCTTCTTGGAAACATTTAAAGGACATCATGATGGGGTATCTCATTCCTTCATCCAGAGTTATGATGGAGAGAGCGTCTAGTTGGGGGACCTAAAACTAATAATTACTGAAGCTACCATAGCTGAGGTGACCGTGTTACCTTCCACTAGAGAGAAGTATTTCAAAAGCATCATCGTGGAAAGTGGCATCTATAAAAAATTATTGAAACCCGAGCACCTATACCTAGATTGGACAAAAGGTATCTCTAGAGGCTAGATCAAAGAAGAATATTGTACAGTGCTTGTCTACTTGCATAAATTTTTAACTTGTGAAGGGAGGTATGCAGTAACCTTTCTTTATCATTTAAGGCTTTTATTGCATTTTGAAGGAGGCCCATACATAAACTTTCCTCATTTCCTATGGATGAGTCTGAACAAAATGGTGAGGGGTGTTAAGACTACATCCAATAAACCCTAAACCAATATTTATCACCATGGGTTGATGAACTCTTGGTTTTCCATGAACTGAGAAACCGAGACAGTAGTTGGAAGAAATTCCTAACAAAAAACTTTTCTCACAAGACTTATAAGTCTGTAGAAGGGAGTGTAACAATGAAACATAGTAAAGGGTCATACGGGAAGAAGGGAGATAATAGAAAGAAAGGACATAAATTAGTAATAAAATCGATCTCGTTGGCCCTATCTCACCACAATATGTGAGTAAATTGAACAAAGAAAAGACAACAGTTTTAGAAGAACAATTGCACATGTGGTGGAACAATCATCCAACATCAAGAAACTCAACCAGAACTGTGTATGAAAAGTAAAACACAAATCAATACAAGAAAGAGGAAGAAAAAGAGGTCTGAGAATGATGCTGGGAAAGTTGCAGACACTGTCCCAAAGGTAATTTTTGAAGTATCTCACGAGAAGTCTGGGGAAATTATGAAAAGTATTCCAGAAGGAGTTTTGAAACACCTCAGGAACAGGTTTGGGAAATTGTAGAGAATACTCCATAAGTGATTGTTAAAATGCCTAAAGAAAAAGGTGTAGATGAAGAAAAGACTCCTGAATTGAGATTCAAATGCAAGATGAAATCCAAAGTCAATGAAGGTAGTACTATAACACAATCCTCTAGCAGGAAGACCAAGAGTACACCAGAGGAACAAGTTCTATCCCCTACATCCAATCCCTCTGGTAGAAAGACAAGGAGTGCAAAAACATAACAAATGTCAGTCTCCCCACCTAATCCCTCTAGAGGAAAAGTGAAGAAGTCACATGAAAAGCAAAGTCCAGTACCCAAATCTGAGCCTAAAACGAAAAAGAGGAGATTGTTTAAAGAGGAAATTCATTTTTTTGTTAGCACACCTAAGGAAGTTCCAGGTCTAGGATGAAGAACCAATTGGAGTATGGTTAAGAAGGGGCCAATTATTCATGTCCCTTATTTTGCAGAAGATCCAGTGGACATTCCAACTTCACCAGAGCAAGATGAAATGTATGTAGTGACTACTAGTGAAGCAGAGGAATTAGTGATAGAAACACTAAAGGAATTAAGGAGAGAAGTTGAAGCCAGGGAAGAGATAACATAGAAAGCAGTACATGAACTAGTCAACTCTCTGACCAAACATCAGTTGGAATTAAAAGTTAAAAATCTTACAAAACAGAATGCAGGGTTGAAGTAATAAATAGAGGAGTATAAAGTGTTGGATAGGCATATCAATAAAGAGAATGCACAACTAAAGGAGAATAACTGCAGACTACATGGAGAGCATGATGAGGTCTCTACCAAGCTAAACAAAGTTTTTCGCCTAGTACAATATACACGAGTCATTAAGAGGGAGCTAAAGGATGAGGCTTCCAGGATGGATATCTTAAAACCATGCAACTAATGTTCAAGAAAGGTTGAGGATCAACACCAGTTTTGCAATTTTGAAGACCGATTCAACAGTTTTTCATGAGGGAAGGCAATGGATTAGGAATGGGGGAAATGTTGAGCCTCCTTTTTGTCACCTCTAATTGCCTTATCTTTCCCATATCCTGACCAATTTTTCCTAATACCGATGCACTTTCTGTCTAGTTTCCTCATTAGACATGCCCTTTAAACAATTATTGCATACCCATGAGGTAACTAATGTTTAATCATAATTTATGGTGATTTATTAATAATTAGGATTGGATATTTGATGTTCAAATAACTTTCTAATTACTTTGGATGGTTCAAACAAACTTTATGATAATAGTCCCTATTGTTGATATTGTCCGGTACTCGCTGCTGAGATTGTCCGGTACCTGTTGCTGAGATCATCTGGTACCCATTGCTAAGATTTCACGGTACCCATTTGTTATGCTCATCTGGTACCAACTTGTATGACTGTGTGCATCCAATATTGATTGTTACGCTCATCCATTACTGACTTGTATGATTGTGTGCATCTGGTACCAAGTTATGCAGTTGTGTGTGTCTGGTACCTGTTCCAAATTCCCAGGCTTGGCTGTTGGAACAAGATTGTTCTCGATGAGTTTAAGGCATTTTGTTGGTTTGAACATTCTCTATTCATTAGAGGTCACAATACATTTCATCACTCATACACTTCGTGTCATGAGGATGAAATCGTTTCCTTAAAATTCGATGTATCATCCAATTGTAATAATTATACAAATATTTGATGCTATCTTTGGACTTGGATTCTAACGGCTGCTTCTCTTTAAAAGAGAGATCCTTGTAGATGATAGGATATAGAGAAATAAATTAAAGCACAGTTATGATGTAAGTTTGGTTCTAGAATGACTGTGGATTGTACCTCCATTTTTATGAAGAAATGATATAATTTTGTTTATATATTATATGTTTGTGTTTACATATTCTCTACTGCATTTTTTCTTAAGAGCTACCTTGTTGGTATGGCAAGGGCCCACCGACACAACTAAGGTAAGTCTCTTTGTAATTAATTGTGAATATGATTTTGATTTTCTGCATGTGTGTGTGTATGAACATAGTGCTTTCATCTTTTGATTACAACATTTAATTCCTTCTTTGGTATGTTTCAATGATGCATTTCGTAGCAGGTCCTCTAGATGTATGGTAATTTTGAATAAGAGAGAGTTGTGTGTGTGAGATATCAGAGTAATGATTTGACATCTTTTTGTGAGTATTCGAGGACTATTATTCAATTTAAGTTCTTTAATGTTTTGTCTAGACACATGCTATAGTTTTGTTTCCATTTTTAAAATCTAACACTACTACATATGACCAACGTTTCCATGGTTTTTCATTGCTATTTCCACACATATCTGTCGCACTTTCCATGAAAGAAAAGACTATTTTTTGTGGAACTTTTTTCGTTGCTATATCCATGAACCAGGTATTCATGGAAAAAGAGATGACATAAGGCCACCATGTGTCACCATCCTAAAGATAGGTTTACCTTAAAAATCATGGCAATAGGGATGAAACATCATCACAATAGGGATGAAAAACTGTGCCAAAGTAAAAAACTCACCAACAGCTTACGACGCAGATGCCATACGTGCGATGAAAAAGCGTGGAAAATTGTAACAACGAATCATGGAAATAGCGACAAAAACTCTTGGCAGAGTCAAAAAACACCAAAAACTTATGACACAAATGCCATATGTGCAACAAAAAAGCGTGGAAAGGTGCGACAAACTTTCGTTGCTATTGCCACAAAAATCCTTAGCAAAGTAAAAAATCGTTTTTGGCTTGAGACAACCTTTCATCGCTATTGCCACGAAAATACTTGTTAGAGTAAAAAAGTTTGTGACAAAATTTCGTCGATATTGCCACGCCTCCTATAGGTTTTAAAAAAAAAAAATCTACATGAGAATCTACATGAATAGTTGTAAATAGTTGTAGAGAAGCAAATTTGTATAGTTGATAAGCTAGTCCCTTATACTACTAGACTCGAGAGATAGCTATTGGCTAACCATTGTAGCCACCCTATGATATATCTGTATAAAAATCACCTACTTGATAATGATGATTCTTGGCAAATTTTCGAGGATGATAGGGACATTTGTTGCTTTTTTCTTATTGAGAGCAAGTTGATACTCTAATGTCATTCTCATAGACAAAAAAAAGTTTCCCAAGGGCTTACTACCTCTGGATAATTCCCTTTCCCTAAGTGATGTTGGGAGTAAGAACGCATCCTCTCAATAGGCTTCAAAGAGAAAGGTATCAGACACTATCCTTATGAATATTGGTGCAAATGATGACCCTAAAACTTTGTCTATAAGCACTAATTGTTTAGAGTTAGAAAAGAAAAATAATATTACTTTATTCCTTGAATTCAGGGATGTCTTTGTCTATTCATATGATGACTTTTGTGGTTTTGACCTGAGAATTTTCCATCATTCTATTACTATAAAATACAACACTATCCATATTTGGAAAAGACAACAACTAGTTATTCTAGCCTTTGAGGCCACTATTGGGAGGAAAGTTGACAAGATGCTCAATGCCAATATCATAACCGTTTCTATATCTAGTACCACCACTGACATCCATATATACTGTTGATTGATTTGACCTTGTAGCTAGAGAGGAATATGCTTCTTCAAAAGCATAGGTAAGGGCATAAGCAATAGAGGTGGTTTAATCCATTGACTCAGAATCAATTAACTGGGTAAATACAACACCATTAGCAAAAGAGGATACATAGGTAGTTGAGGCATAGGCTTCTTCTTCATTAGCAGAGAAAAATGAAAGGGAAAAGGAAGAAATAGGAAAAGTAAACCAAAAGCAACAAAGGTGGAAGTAGAAGAAGGAGAGATAATTATTGACTTTTGTGTCAAGTATTTTGAGTGGCTTTCTAAATTGTTCCTAATTCACAAAATGAATGGGTACATTTGACTATGTGTAGACTTTCGTACCCTTAACAAGGAAAGAGTGAAGGATAACCTTATGCTCCCCAACATGGAACTAATCCTGCAACAAGTTGTAGGATCCCAAATGATGTCTCTGCTTGATGGATTCTTATGCTGTGATCAAATTCACCTCAAGTGAGAAGATCATTATAAAACCACCTTCACTACTCAATGGGGCACCTTCACTTATGAATGCATTCCCTTTGGTCTAATCAATGCAGGTTCCACGTTTTAGAGAGATACACACATAACATTCGATGACTTAATTTGTATGGTTATTTAGGCTTACCTCGATGACCATACTATTCATTCTAAGCTATCAAGAGATACTTTTAATCACCCGAGGCAAGTATTTCCATGTTTCAGAAAGTACGGCATGCCCTTGAATCTAGATAAGTCTATATTTGGTGTCTCATGGGGGAAATTACTTGGCCATATTTTTAAAGATTCTAGCATTAGTATTGACCTAGAAAGGGTTTGTGTGATTAAAAACCTTCCTCCACCTGCCACAAAGTAGGACATGCAGTCCTTTATGGAAAAAATCAATTTTGTTAGAAGGTTTATACATGCGTTTTCCAGGATGGTCAACCCTATTCAAAATCTGCATAAAAAGGAACATGGATTTTATTGGTCTCAAGACACTGAGAGAGGTTTGGTGGATATCAAAAAGGCCATTTTTTCACCTATGCTCGCTCAACTTGATTTTCTAAAAGATTTTTTCATATACAATACTATAGAGAAATCTAGCTTAGCTATCCTATTACAAAAGGATGACTTGGGTTCAAAACAATCAATTGATTTCATGATCTTAAGCCTTTCTAAAGTTGAGTTGAAGTATACCTTTATTGAAAAGAATTTTTTCTCTTTGGTCAAGGTTGCTGAAAACTTTCGCCACTTCATTCTTGGAAAACATACCAAGGTAAAGGTTCCTCTACCTACCATTAAATTTCTATTGTCCCAAAATTTCCGTTTAGGAAATCTTTCTCATTAGTTAACTAAGATACAAGAGCATGATTTTGAGATATTTACTTCTCAAACTATTAAAGGGTGGTATTTATCTCTCCGTCTGTCTTAGCGTGGTGATCCTAATGAAGATTCCAATAGTGATGATGACTCTTTATCTGCTTGATTTGTTGTTGATTGTGAGAATGTATATGTCACTGATAATCCTTAGTATCATGATATTGTATGTTACTTACATAATGAACACTGTCTTCCCAACATTGAAAGTCACAAAAGGAGATTGAGATTAAAATCCTCAAATTATGTCATGTTGTGTATTTTACTGTTCCGTAGGTTTATATATGACGTACTTTTCTATTGTGTAGGCAAATAGATCTCTTAAAGAATGTTGATAGTTCTTCACTATATGGCTTCTCAACCCGTTCACATTGGTGGCCATTTTGTTTCCAAGGAGTTTGTAGACAAAATCATCTAGATTGGTCAATAGTGGCCCTCTCTTTTCAAAGATTGTTACTAGTTCGTGCAATCTTGCAATATATGCTAGAATACGATGGGAAGAGAGTAACTTTCTTCCATGCCCTTAAATCTTGTTCTTCTTGATTTCCTTTTTCTATGGGGTCTACACTTCATTGGCCCAATTATCCCACCATCTTCTATTGGCCATGTGTTTATCCTCATAGCCACTAATTTCTTTACCAAGGGTGTGAAGTTGTTCCACTAAAATATTAGAAGGTTGAATAGGTAATTTCCTTCCTATAAGTCAATATTTTCTCACAATTTATCCTTCCGTTGGAAATTATTTATGATAATTGAATTGATTTTATTTATTAGAAGTTGACTAAGTTTTGTAGCAAGTTTGGGGTTATGCATTGAACCTCATCCACTTATTATCCCCAAGGAAATGTCCAAGTAGAATCCATGAACAAAAAGATTGATTAAAATCTTAAAGAAGAACATGGGAAAGAGAAACCCTACCAATGGAACATTCAACTCTTGTACGCTCTATAGGTTTCCTACACCACAATGAAAATCAATATTAGGGAAACTCCTTTCTGGGTGTTGTATGGTTAAGAGGCTATGATGCATGTATAACCTTAACTAGACTCTTTCCCTCTTGCTTTTCAATTCGAAGAATTAAACTCCTCTGAAGTCTCCCAAATATCCCACAACAAAGAGAACATGCCCTTACCAACATGAAACATAACAATAAATGGTGAATAATTTATTTGATAAGAAAGATAAATTTGTAGTTTTTTATGTCGGGCATAAGGCTTTACTATGGGATTTTTCTCATTCTTGTAAGGGTAAGAACACAAGGTTTCAAAGAATTTGGATGGGAGATTACATAGTTGCATATGTCGTTGGAACTAATGTGTATCTGTGTAAGTATGAACATGTTAGACTCTATTCATTTACTACCAATGGGCCTCATTTGAAACTCTATTTTGATCTAGACCTAGAGGTACTGAATCATTCAATAAAAAATAAAACAATAAAACAATAAATCGCTTGTTTATGTTTTGTTTTTTTTCTTTCTTTTTGTTGCTTTAGTTTATTGTTCATTTTATTTTTCATA
>JZKD02S2141888.1:277118-321380 GCA_000966675.3 Picea glauca
CCAACAAATGATTTTGTTTATATAGAAAACATATAGACATTCATGCATAACTGGGATAGTCATCAAAACATATGAACATATAAACATTGAAGCATAATGTTGTAATTCATATAAAAAATGTTTCATACTATAAACATTGATAAACATCCAAATACAAGTCATGAATTTATACATCTATTTTTTCTTTGATTTATGTTTTTTTACATTCATAAAATTGACAATTGGGGTATCATAATCATCCTTTGACATTGTATTTCTTGAGCCTTGTCCTTCTATTGTTTTTGTTTCCATGAGCGTCAAGGCATCTGTGCAGGGTCATGAACTGCAACAACGAAAATGATCATATCGATATGTTGAAATATAATTGAAATAACTAATTCATTATTTTGATTAACATTACACTATTTCTCTTTACCTGTCTATGTAGCTATGACAATTGGTGCGTTAATTTCTTGTCCACTTGGTTCCTCTCGCAGCTCACCCTCCTAAGCTACACGATCTTTAATTTTCAGAAGATAATATATAAGTTTAATTCAGGAAATAAATATCTACAATCACAGTAATATTTCTAATTCTGAAGCATACATATCAGAATGAATACTCTGCTGCCCACTATCATTGGACATGTGCACCCTTGTATGATGTGGTGTCTACTAAATACCGCTAGATTAATTGTTGTGGTTGCACCGTTGCTTGAAAACAAACATAAATACTTAGTTAAGGGTGATATAATAAATAATGAATAGACTTTACAAGCATGCTACTGCGGTTTCCTTATTCATTTTATTTACCTGTGTGGCTGGGGAGATTGGAGTCTTCCCCAAGATTTTCCTATATTCAATCACACTTTTAAAACTATGCTTGTAACCAAGCTTTAGGTCCTCCTACGTCGCAACAGTGTCGAACATATTTAACTGCAATGCATAACACCATTAAAAATACCAATAAAAAAAACATATATTTGTTCGCTACTGTTAAATAAATATTAACCACGGTTAATCTTTTAAATCTTATGATTCAGGCTTTTAGTTTTCCATAACCACCCTAGCCTAGTTTATGCTGCCCATGCTTTTCCATTCTAGCCTTGGTTTCTTTGGAGGTGTTTGGTAGCCTACATATGGAATGTTTGAAAAAAATTAGATATCGGAATTGTTACTTAAAACAAGAAAGAAAAACATAAATGAACATATTTCACTAATAATATGACATGTGTTGTACCTTGCTTGACCGGCTCATGGATGTCTTCCTTGTTTTTTAAACAAGTTCTCATTTGCATCCTTTATCAGGGCCTTCCTCTCTTTCTCTGGAACCATGGGAGGGCACTCATGCTTGAGGTCTAATTGCAATTTCTCCCTATATTGGGCCCTGGTATATTTTAAATTCTCGTCGGCTAACTTTGTAACCACTTTCTTGTTTAAAGTGTTAACGAACAAGTTTACCATGTGGTCTATCAAATCATCTTTCTTTTTTCTATCTTGGACATTCCACTGTGTGTGAATGGTGGGGCCAAACAAATCCAATGCTTTGTCATTTAAGTTTCTATAGAAAACATTGTTTCCTGCTGAAACGTGTTATCCATTAATTTATAATAATCTCAACAAATGTCCATTTCAATTTCATGATAAAACTGAATCAATTAATTAACAATTAATTGCAATATTCTGAATCTTGATCGAAACACATGTGTCATACACTAGAAAGGTGACATCTAGTGATCTGGTGCTTTTAATTTGTTCTACTACATGCAAAATAGTTTCTTCTCCATCCATAGTAAGTTCCTCTCCAGAGTCATGTGGTGTCCCAGGCTCTGGCTCATCATGCTCCGGCGTGTCATGCCGGTCAAAATTATTGCGTTCATCAATGGATTTGAGGGGAACCTCAGGAGGATAAAAAAATCTCACTTGTACTTTTATATGTCGACATTTTTGTTGCATTGGACCATCACTACTACCTATAGCAGTTGCAAGATCGGCAGGTTCCCAATGCATGGGGTTTAAAAAATCCTACAAATGAACAAATTTACTTTATCAGATCATATAGAAAATATAAAACAAAAAAATGGATATGAAATCGTCATAGCTGATAAAAATATGTGAAGATGCCACTTACCCCAAAATTAGTTATTAAATTTTGTAGCTCTACAATTCTTTCCCTGTCCTCCTGTGTAAGGGGTCTTTTGCTAAGCAAACCTAGATATTCTATGTTTTCCTTCTTCAAGGCCTTCACTACAGTTGTTATTGGGTTAGTGGAATAAAATATTTTATCCTCATCAATATCCTCAGTGGGTGCCTTCCCATGTTGACCATGCCACAATACATTGATGAATAAAATTAATGAGATGAACTTTAACATTTAAGAAATTTAGTTATTGTAGTCATAAGTTATTACTGTATTTAACATTTACCTACTGAGGCACAGTGAGTGCCTTTCCATGGTCACCCTAGACAGATGTAGCAGGTGATTTTCGGCCATGGTCACCCTGGACAGAAGTTGACACAATAAATCAATCAACAAAAGTTATAAAATTAATCCGTAACATTTAAAAAATGAAATATTGCAGTAATATCAGAAAAAAAAAATAATGAAATTTTAGATATTTAGTTGTTGTAGTCATAAGTTGTTACTGTATTTAACATTTACCTACTGAGGCACAGCAGGTGTCTTTCCACGGTCACCCTGGACAGATGTAGCGGGTGATTTTCTGCCATGATCACCCTGGACAGAAGTTGACACAATAAATCAATCAACAAAAGTTATGAAATTCACCTGTAACATTAAAAAAATGAAATATTGCAGTAATATCAGAAAAAAATAATGAAATTTCAGAAATTTAGTTGTTGTAGTCATAAGATGTTACTGTATTTAGCATTTACCTACTGAGGCACAATGGGTGCCTTTCCATGGTCACTCTGGAAAGATGTAGAGGTGATTTTCGGCCACGGTCACCTTGGACAAAAGTTGACACAATAAATCAATCAACAAAAGTTATGAAATTCACCTGTAACATTAAAAGAATGAAATATTGCAGTAATATCAGAAAAAAATAATGAAATTTTAGAAATTTAGTTGTTGTAGTCATAAGTTGTTATTGTATTTAACATTTACCTGCTGAGGCATAGTGGGTTCCTTTCCATGGTCACCCTGGACAGATGTATCCTGTGATATCTCATGGTCACCCTGGACAGATGTTGACACAATAAATTAATCAAAAAGTGTTATGAAACTAATTGTAACATTAAAAAAATGAAATATTGCAGTAATATCAGAAAATAAATAATGAAAAATGAAATATATGCAATAAAAAATTGAAATATTGCAGCAATAAATTATAACAATGATTGAGCAAAGGTTGACTTGAATGGTATGTAAGATATTTACCCCCATAATCGTACCCCCTCCATCTATTCGATTTAAGTTGTAAATGATCAACAACTCTTCACCTAGAACTATTGTTTTTGTTGCACATACAAATATACGATTTCCTTCGCATCCCTCAAATATGCAATTTGGTTTCTTAGTTGTTGCCACTGGTCATGCACTATTTATAATGCCAACAATTTTTCTAGTAGCTTTTGGCCTTCCATCAATATACATAGTTGCCCCTTTATTTTGATTGTTATCTACTAGTTGTATATAATTTGCGGCAACTCCGTATATTCACATACTTCACATATATCATACCAACATCAACCAGTGATTGTATTTGTATAATGGTCCAACATACTCCATCAATTCAGTTATAGTGCCATTGTCGACCTTTATGCCATCCATGGAAAATAACCCCAATACATGTAAGGACGAAGGAGCAATGTGATACATCCTTCCACTGATGAAGAAATCTGTGTCCACTTCAGATAGCTTCTTAGGTTCTCATCATTGCACTAGATGTTTATAACTCAAGGGAAACTCAATGTCACCTATTCTCTCAACATCATAATTACATGACCATCCGTTGGCAATAAAAAATTGCATGCGTATACAAAATGTTTTCCTTACCTTTTCAGATCTAGTTGATCTAGAACTGGTAGATCTAGTATAACATGTCTCACTTTCAACCTCTCTTAGTATATCTTGATCATCACTCGAGGAAGATAAATCTGACATATACCTATTTGGTGGTACCTACACTCGTTAAAACAAGAAGATAAGTTATCATGAGAATATAAGTTTGTGGTACCAACACTCGAAAAAATGAGAAGATAAGTTAGCGAGCAAATATTTAGGGAACCCGTGCTTTGCTTGGAGAATATACTTGATTCTTTTGTATGTAACAAACTTATTGGGGTCCTTGTTTACTTGATTCATATCATACTTGGCATCCCATTATTGTTATCTTGGTATTCTTTGGGGTGTGAGTGTTCTCTTTTATAGTTTCATATAGTTGCATAGTTGCATAAGTTGCATATAGTTGTATATAGTTGCACAGTTGCATATAGTTGCATATAGTTGCATAGTTGCATAAGTTGCATATAGTTGCATAAGTTGCATATAGTTGCATATAGTTACAATATCGTTGCATAAAGTTGCATATAGTTGCATATAGTTGCATAAGTTGCATTGTTGCATAAAATTGCATATAGTTTCATATAGTTGCATAAGTTGCATATTTGCATATAGTTGCATAAGTTGCATATTTGCATATAGTTGCATAAGTTGCATATAGTTGCATATAGTTGCATAAGTTGTATATAGTTGCATAGTTGCATAAGTTGCATATAGTTGCATAGTTGCATAAGTTTCATTGTTGCATAAAGTTGCAGAAAGTTGCATAAGTTCCATAAAGTTGCATAAGTTGCATAAGTTGCATGTTGCATAAAGTTGCATAAGTTGCATAGTTGTATGTTGCATAAAGTTGTGTAGTTGCAATAAGTTGCATAGTTGCATAAGTTGCATAGTTGCATGTTGCATAAAGTTGTGTAGTTGCAATAAGTTGCATAGTTGCATAAGTTGCATAAGTTCCATAGTTGCATAAACTTGCATATAGTTGCATAGTTGCATACACTGCATTGTTGCATAAGTTGCCTGTTGCATAAAGTTGCATAAAGTTCGCAAGTGATTCCCTAATTTCAATTGAAGTAATTCCCTAGTTTCAACTTATGTCTTAGATTATTTATTAACAATACATGTGTTTGTTTTCTTTTACTTAAAAGAAGATTCAAATTTGGAATTTTAAGGGGAGGACAAGACACAATCTTTTGTCACTTTTCCTTGTATTCTCTCTTACTCCACTCAAAGTAGGCTCAAACTCTTGCCTCCTTTCCCTGCTCCCTTTGATCCAGTTGTCACCTATATTCCTTTCCTCCATTCAGGAAAGCTTTTGACATTGTGTTCAAGTCATTGTTTGTCTCGTCGGTGTACATGGGGCAAGCCATATTATCATATTAAAATAAAAACTTCTTCTATATCATGTCCCAACATGATTTCACATGGAATAATCAATACTTAGGTAAGTGAATATATCATGTTCTCTACCTTCCTCTATTTCACTTTTTCATTTACTTTCATATTGTAGGTTTTTCTTTCTTAATCAAGTGGTAGGTAGACTTGTTATTCTCTCTCCTCTCATAGCATATATTACTTGTCATGAATTGATGCTTATCACCTCTCTTTTCTCTTTGTTAGCATTGTTTGCAAGAATATTCCCATGGGAAACCCATGTGTATTTCCACTTTTCATAGATCATAGTGTGTTGAAACCCCTCATTTTAAATCCTTTACCTTAGTATAATGTGTGATTATGTCTTTCCATGTGATTTCTAGTGCCATCATGTAGCCCTATTTTGTGTTTATCCTTCCTTGGTCATATGTCTGTTTATGGTAGATGTAATGTACCAGATATAAAAAGTATGCAGAACATAAATAAAATGCTAGAAATGGAAGAATAACAATAATATAATTAGAACAATCACCACAATAACACTAAAATGATATAAGAATAACAACAGAAATAACACTTTGATTCTGAAAGTAATGTTCACGAGCCTCTTCGAGGGGGAAACCTCCAGTTGAGCAGAGATCTATTACAATAATACCTAAGCTAGGGTTATCATACCCTCGAATCCTATTTATACTAAATATGTCTATCAAAAGAAGCATCTAGAGGAAGATCCTTCTAGAAGAGGAAGCTTCTATTAGGTCTTCTTACATTCGACTTATTCTATTTTATTGAAAGGCCTTATTCATATTTACCTTTATTACATCCGAATATATTGTTATACATATGTGCAGGTTAGGACCCTAACATGTCCGCCCCCTTAAAAGAAACCTTGTCCTCAAGGCTTGAGATGTGGAAATTGCTACAGAATGGTAGTTGGTTCCCAAGTGGCATCTGCTGGAGTTGTATCTTTCCACTGGAATAACACTTCCTTGATGGTTCTTTGATGTAGCCGATGCTCAAGATGGTCCAAACCTACTTGTGGATGTAGCCAAATGGATCCTTCTTCGGATAATTGGGGAAGGTTGGTTTGAATTTGGCAGTTAGTTCCAATCACCTTCTTTAAGCATGAAACATGAAAAACAGGATGTAGCTTAAAATGACTATGCAAAGCTAATTGATAGGCCACCTATCCCACATGATTGAGAAAAGTATAAGGACCATAAAATTTGGGCGCTAGCTTCTGAAAATGCTCAGCCTTGAGGGAATTTTGCTTGTAAGGTTGCAGTCGAAGAAACACGTGATCCCCTTCTGCAAATTGACGTTCAAAGTGAACTTGATCTGCTTGTTGTTTCATGTGATTATGTGCCATGACCAAATTCTCTTTGAGGGTACAAAGAATAGCCTCTCGAATTGTAAGTGTTTGGTCAAGCACCTAGACCTTCTAGACACCAGGTAATCATGAGAGAACTGAAGGTGGATTTTTTCCATATACTGCTTCAAAAGGAGTCATGCATGTAGCTGTGTGGTATGAAGTGTTGTACCACCATTCAGCTAGGGGTAACCATTGAGCCTAGTGATTTTCATTTTATGAGGAAAAACACCTCAAATATGTTTCCAAACACTTATTGACAACTTCCATTTCACCATCAGTCTAGGGACAAAAAGCTATGCTAAGATGCAATTGGGTGCCTTGTAGCTTGAACAGTTCTTGCCAAAAAATGTTGGTGAAAGTTGGGTCACGATCAGAAATAATAGAATGCGGCATGCCATGAAGCTTGAAGACATGATCCATGAAAAGTTGAGCCACCGTGGATGTTGTAAATGGGTGTTGAAGAGCATAGAAATGAGCATACTTGGAAAGGCGATCAACAAACACCATGATGACTGATTTATTTCCCGATTTGGGTAAGCCTATAATAAAATCCATAGAGATATCCCTCCAAATAGCAAGTGGAATCGAGAGCGGTTGTAGTGTGCCTGGAGATTTGACTGTTTTTCCCTTGTTTTGTTGACACACATCACATTCAACTACAAAATTATGAATGTCTTATTTCATACCATCTCAGAAAAAAGAGTGTTTGACCCTATCATAGGTTTTGGTAAACCTGGAGTGCCCAACTGTGGGTGTAGAATGAAGCTTAGAAAGTACCGTGGATTTAATTTTGGATTGTTTACTTAAATACAAATGACCTTTGTATTGAAGCTCATCATGGATCCAAGAGTACCCTATGGAAGCTGGAGAATTGGACTGCAATTGTTGGATCAACTAGGAACTTTTGGGATCTTGTAACCATTCTTGGCGGACAACTTGGAGCCAATCTAGTACAATGAAGGAAAGAGAAAAAAGGGATCTATCATCTTCATACTTTTGGAAAAGTGCATCCGCAATCACATTGTCTTTTCCTTTTTTGTAAATGATCCCATAATCATATCCAAAGACCTTGGTCACCCATTTTTTTTGCTTCGGGGAGGAAATGTGTTGTTCCAAAAAATACTTGAGGCTTTGATGGTCTGTCTTAATTTGGAAGTGTTGCCCCAATAGATAAGGGCGCCATAGATCAACGACATGTAGAATAGCCAACATTTCCTTTTCATAGATTGATTTGCCCAGATTTATTTCAGACAGTTGCTTGCTGGTAAAGGCCAAAGGCCAACCCTCTTGAATAAGGACAACATCAATTCCTTTCCCTGAAGCATCACATTCCAAGACAAAGGTATTTTTGAAATTAGGAAGGGCCAGGATTGGGGTGGTGCACATGGCCATCTTGAAAGTTTCAAAATCTTGAGCAGTGGCTGGAGTCCAAGTGAAAGAGTTTTTTTTTAAGAGTGCAGTGAGAGGTGCTGCAATCTTTCCATAATTATTAACAAACTTGCGATAATAACCTGTTAAGCCCAGAAATCCACACAAGATTTTGAGAGTATTTGGGTGAGGCCAGTCTTTCATAGCTTCAATATTTTTAGGATCCACCCTAACGCCATCCTTACCAACAATATGACCCAAGTACTCGACTTCTGAGGCACCAAAAGAACATTTAGACTGTTTCAGGAAAATTTGGTGCTGAGAGAGTAGATGGAGAACTCGATCCACATGGGCAAGATGCTCTGTCCAAGTTTTTCTATAGATGAGGATATCATAAAATAAAACTAAGATAAAATTATGGAGAAAAGGATTAAAGACATGATTCATGAGGCTTTGGAAGGTGGAGGGGGCATTACACAAACCAAAGGGCATGACCAACAACTCATAGTGGCCCTCATGAGCTCTAAAGGAAATCTTGGGAATGTCTACCTCTTTCATACGTATCTGGTGGTAGCCATAACTAAGATCAAGTTTAGTAAAGAACTAGGCACCACTCAATTCATCCAAGAGGTCATCAATGACAGGAATGGGAAATTTGTCTTTAATGGTAAGTTTTTTGAGGGAACGTAAGTCAGGACACATTCGCCAAGAACCTTCTTTCTTCAAGACCATGACCACAGGAAAGGAATAGGGGCTCATACTAGGGCGGATAACGCCTGCATTAAGGAGTTCCTAGACCATTTTCTCAATTTCATTTTTTTGTGAAAAGGGGTGATGATACAAACGAATATTGGGAGGAAGGCTTCCTAGTACAAGGGGAATGGAATGATCATGAAAACCATGGGAAGGAGGGAGTCCCTGGGGAATGGAAAAGACCACTTGATGTTTAGAAAGGATGGATTAGATGTCTTGTGGCACCAAGGGTGTCTCTATTGCTTGTATGGCATGGAGTTGGGCAATAACACCAGAATGACCCTTTTTTGAGTAGTTTTTCCATGCGATGGGAACTAATTATATCAGGTGAACCGGTGGTGATGCCTTAGAACTTATATTGTTGGCCCTCCTGGTCTAATTGTATGGTTAATTCCTTAAAATCCATGAGAATGGGACCCAAAGTCCTTACCCAGTCTGTACCCACACACAATGTCACAACTGCCCATGTCGATAGCAAACATATGAGATTTGAGGTGGTAGTCACCAATTTAGAGACACATTTTCACAATGCCCTCCACATTTCATGGAGCCACCATTAGCAATCATGATCTAGAAATTATTGACGGCATGGATGTAGCAATGAGTTTCTTGGGCAATGCGGAGATGAATAAAATTATGGGTGCTTCCACTATCAACCAGAATGATGACCTCCCTATGCTTGATGTAACCGATGAGCTTGAGGTTTGGGGAGCAGAGAAGCTGGTGAGAGCATTTAGGGAAATGATCGATTTTACTTCAGGAGGGTCTGAGGGAGGGGTTGTGAGTGGTTTCAGGTGACTCGGACATAAGGGGAGTTTGAACATCCTCTTTCGAAATATCCCTTGAGATGGCCATAAAAATATTTTGTTCCTTACACTTGTGGCCTGGGAAATATTTGTCATCACAATTATAGCAAAGGCCTTTGAGCTGGCGTTCAACCATTTCAGACCTGGTCAATTTTTGTATCTTTAGTGGGGCCAAGGGAGTAGTGGGATTTACTGGTTTAGTGCGAGGGATAAAGGAGGGTTTCCGGTTTTGAGAAGATACAACTTGTTGTGCTTCTTTAGATATTTTAGTAGCCTCCACCCAACTCTAAGGCTGAGCCTTGAGGACATGGGCCCGAATCTTATCCTTGAAGCCACTGATAAAAAACTCTTGGAAAAATGCATCAAACATGCCCTCTGTTCGAAAATACAGGAACTCAAAAGAAGCTATAAAGTCTTCCATTGTTCCTGATTGTTTCAACTTTGTCAAATGGCCCAAATGGTTGGTGTCAGTGTCAAAGCATTCATAAAGCTCTACCACAAATTGTGTCCAAGCAATATACCCTTGACGGGAAGTTTTTCTCCATTGCCACCATTGCCAACGTTTGATCTAGATGGAGAACACCATACCGGAGTTTGGCCAAGTCATCTGTAATGCCATATAAAGAGAAATAATGTTCAATTTGGGTTAACCAACCAGTGGGATCTGAGCCATCAAATTTGGTCACATCCATCCATGGAAGGCATAGGTCATGTTGAAAGTGATGGTGCTAAAATTTAGAGGAATGTTCAGCTTTAGTATCCGAAGGTGAGTCATATGAAGGGTTATATGTAGGGATATGCATCTTGGTGTAGAGCATTGAAATGACAGATTCAAGCTGGGTAGTCAGGTCTTGTTTGATTTCCTCCATTGAGGACTGCATGGTTGTATTGATGGCGACAACATTGGCATTGAGTTGTTTCACTTTTTGTTGGGTCTCGATGAAATTAGACTGCAAGGTATTGAAGCGAGATTCCATGTCTTGGGTATGGGTATGGGCCAGGATGATGAGGAAACCGAAATGGGGTGGGTGGGGTCAAATTTTTTTTTGAAAAATGATATGTATGAATGTGATAAGGGAGAAGAGATGAATCCAATGGAATAGGTCTCAAATTGTGGTGCAAAAATTTTCAGGCGGTTTTTTTTTTTACAACTGTGGAGTTATACTCCGATCTAAAGAATACTGCAATGATGAAATGCCCAAATGCTTAACTAGGAAGAAATATGTAGTTATTTGGAAACCCAAACACAGTTGCACGGCAAGAGATATTTTCTATTTTACTTTGTTAATGTTTTTGTCCCCAAGGGTTAGGTATTCAAGGGTTCTACAGACAAGGGTTTTCCCTGTGCTATAGCTCTCTGATATACATGCGGGGTCCAACAGTAGTACTCGACCCAATATCTCAGGGCACTAACTAAGGAGGATAGACCATACCCTTAGCCATACTACCTGACTACCAAGGTACTAGAGAGTATCTTCCTAAGTGTTGTTCTCGGTGGCACTATAGAAATCAAGTGGCTGATCAGTTTATCTAAAGAGGGCTTCAGGTAATCTAGGCCGATCCATACACAGGTGTTGTCTGATGCACTACCACTTGAAGGGGTACCAACAAGGGTTACAAGGGTGGCCAACATATGTGCGCTTAAGTACCATTTGTATTTCATGCGTGTATGAATCCCTGAACCGTGGGTTTATGCGTGTAACAACAAATCTATGTGGCTTAAAGACGCCAGAATACGTCTCTACCCTGGAAAAAAAATTAACCCACAATTTCTACCGAGGAAAGTGCTCTGATACCACTTGTAATATACCATATATAAAAATTATGCAGAACAGAAATAAAATGCTATAAATGGTAGAATAACTACAATATAACCAGAACAATCACCACAATAGCACTAAAATGATATAAGAATAACAACATAAATAACACTTTGATTCTGAAAGCAATGTTCACGAGCCTCTTTGAGGGGGCAACCTCCAGTCGAGTAGAGCTCTATTACAATAATATCCAAGCTAGGGTTCTCATACCCTCTACTCCTATTTATACTAAATATGTCTATCAAAAGAAGCATCTAGAGGAAGATCCTTCTAGAAGCGAAATCTTCTATTAGGTCTTCTTACATTCAAATTATTCTATTTTATTGAAAGGCCTTTTTAATATTGACCTTTATTACATCTAAATATATTGTTCTACCGATGTGCGGGTTAGGACCCTAATAGTATATGCTTTGGCCAACACATTTAGGTCCCTCCCTTACCCGTTATGACCTCTCTTGGGCCTTGTGCACTAGTTGGGGCCTTTTTTAGTTGAGGAGCCTCCATTGGGTCCCCAAACTTCCCTAATCTATTAGGGCACACTCTTCAATGCATAAAATAAAACCAATTGTCCATCATCCAAAAATTGATTTATACATGTGAGGGAGTTAGCATAGAAGAGATCAACTTTTAATTGTTTGGAACCAATGTTGGCATGATGGAACAATGTTGGCATGAAATAAGGTCCAATTTATATCTAACTTACTATATACAATATGAAGCATTACTGCATGAATTCAATAGTGAACCCAACAATGTTTTGATACAATAACTCATTTGTAAAGAAGAAATGAGTGTGAACTAACTCAATCACATTCAGTGGCATAACTAGAGCTTGTGCATGAGAAGGGACAACTAAAATTTGACTCAAAAATTTGATGTGTGACTAAAATATCTATCATAGAGGAACAAATCTATACATCTTGAGTTGACTTCTACAAATGAACATAGTGTATCAGTTTCTAACTATCAATGAAAAATTCCTTTATAGGCCCACGTGATCCATTCAGAATTCATTGGAGTAGTAACTAATATTATATGGTGTTGCTGATTGTCAACTCTAGGATGTGGCAATATTGATTTATTTTAGCAGAGGTAACCAAGAAATTTTCTACATTATCAACTCTTAACATATCCAAACACGATTGTTGAAGCTCATTTGATTTTGACATGAGGCTAGAAAGGGGTTGAATCAACTATGTTGGGTTCTAAATTTGGCTAAGTGTGAGGACTTGAATCATGTAGAAGAGTTAGGCAAATGGAAATGGAAAAATATCTAGGAAATGTGAAGACTTGAATTGTGTCTCTAGGAAAAGTCTCTTGAGGCAAATGGAAATGGAAAAATGAGGGGAAATATGGTGTCACTAATACTACTTGTTATCACTCCAGGAAACTCTCCTAGGTTGTAAGTCAGAGATGCCTAGTAACTTAATCTTTTGGTAACTATTTTCTCAATAAAATGTGTGGGTTTGGATCAAGTCGGAGGAATGAATCATTTCTCACTCAAATCATGCATAAACACATTTAGATGCACAAGGATTTCAACCACAAATGTTCAGAGAGTTTACAAATAAAGGGATGAATGGAGAAATAACTATTATATCAGCAGAATCACATATAAAGCATATATGAATGGCCAATTACAATAATCATAGGAATACTTGCGAAGTTAAACTTACAAATGCAGTGATAAGACGACAGTTATCTGGCATAGACAAGCATAACAACAAAAACACTTATGTTATATTAATTATTATTACCAATTATCTTTAGATTTAGGTTATAAATAAAAACACTACAAAACAAATACTACAAAACCCTAGAACTTTATACCTATTTAGAGATAATCACTCATGATATATTAGTAAATTATCACTAATTATGATTAACTACCAATTTTTAAAAACCTTTAAACAAAACATTAGAAATCATCTTAATTTATTAATTCCCTAAGCTCTAATAAAAACTAATATGTAAAACAAAATACTATTAAGTAATATAATATAATTAAACTCCTTCTAACCCTAAAATTTTAAATTATTTATATTTATTAAAAAACTTTAATTATTTATATTATTCACTATTCAAAGTTACGTTTAAACTTATTAATAATTAAATTTTTTTTAATTAGCTCTGAATTAGGGTTACATTTAGCCGACCTAGTTATCCTATTTACTGTCTTGCATATACACTATTAATAACGAAGATCAGCCAGATCTCTAAATTGACGATTAGTCCTGATGATGAATCCCGATCCGGATTCGAAACGTCGATGACAAAATGACACCAACTATGGATTCTCCAGCAAATGAATTTGAAATCCCTCACCACAGAAATCTGAAAACAGTAAGCATAACAACATGAATATAATACCCAGGTGCAAGTACAGAATAGGCAAGAAGATGAAATCTGAACAAGTTATGGCAAAAGAAGCTTGTATTACTTCATATGAAAATGAGAAGTTTTGAGTTGCATGATATGAAAAAAGTCTCCAAAGTCAAACACTTGGTTCATGTTCTACCCTTAGCTTTATAGCTTTACAAAGAAGTTCTGAGATCCTGAAAACATGGATCAAATAAGCTAAAGATAGTAAATCAAAATCTAGTTGCAAAAGATGTAATATGATCCCCAAAAATGAGGTCAATCCCAGATTTCCTGGTCCTCCTCTCTTGTTGAGTGCTGGTGTAGTGCAGGATAGCCTCCCAAGGTTGAATGTTGACTCTCCAAGAGAGATAAATTCGAATCTGCTGATGTGAGAAAATGTCCTGATTTTCTGTCTTTGTCAAAGATGCCAAAAACCTTTGAAACACCTCCTCTTCCCATAATATATCAAAAATAGCTATTGTATTTATCTTGATAATTCATCAAATGTTCATTCGAAGAGGTTTCAAAACTTTCCAGCTCAAAAAACTTCAATCTGTGTAAAAACTCGATCATTCTGGAAATGACAAGCTTTCGGTGGTTAACATAGAAATATCCTGAGCGAATTATCTACCGAAAGTCCTGTTTTTCAGTGGTTAATGAACAGTCGTATTGTTCACCTAAACCACTGAAACTTTAGCTTTGAGAAAACTTTCAAAATTGCAAAATGCTTACCTTAGATCCCTTTTTGATGTTCAAGGTTTCTTGGATGAGGTAGCCCTTGTTCATGCAGACCTATGAACTTCTACTAGCTATGTGGAAGGCTCTGGTGTGTCTACCATGGTCGTAGCTAAGTTAGACAGAGTATCTAATCCAGTTTTCTCCTATGCTGGTGATTGAAACTCCTTTAACTTCAACCTCAAAATCCTCAGCTGTCTATACAACTTCATGTTTTCTCTAATCAATACCTTGTTTCTGTATTTAATCTTGTCATGCTTCTCTTTGAGGGTTTGGTTTGTTTTGAACAGCTCTACATTTCTGTTAGTTATGTCTGTATTAACCTTTTCAATCACCCTTTCCAGGACTTCCATTTCATAGACTTGTTGCAGGAGTTTGTTGATTTTTCATGATCTAGCCTTCTTAGGCTTACTTGAAGAAGCTTCTGCCACTGGTGAACTATGTGCCTCTGGAGGAGATGGTGAAGGTAAATTGGAACAATAGTCTGCACCCTGTTCAGTCTGCACATTATCCTGTGTCTCAGCCAATTCTTGTTCTGGTTCTGAATCACTGTAAGGTAGGTTTAAAGGGTTGTTTCATGTAGCAAAGTCCTTGGACTGCTCCCCTTCGAACTGCAGTTTTCTTTAATTCCTTTCTTCTTGCTAGAGGATGATTTTATGGGATCTCTTGGTGGTGAGATACCTTTCCTTTTCCTATGATTTCTTTTGGGAGTAACAGTCTTTCTTCCACTGGTCTTCTTGGTTTCAGCCTCTGGTGGTTTCTCTGTTTGGAATTCATTCCAGAAAAGAAAGAAACCCCAATCAACCTGTTTCCTCTGCAGAGCTTCCTTGACATGAAGAGTGATAAGCCCTTGGTGAGATAGTCTGCCAGAAACCTTAGTAGGTTTGTCTTTAACTTGTCTAGCCATTTTAGTAAGAGTCTTTTGGAAAAAGAATGGTAGATTTATTGTTTCTCTGCCTGTGAAATGATTGAGAAGCTTAAAATGGTAAAACATTACTCTGTTATATCGTCCCTCACAGGTAATGTAAACAAAAGTTACCTTTAGCAATGCCTACCACTGAGATTCTAGAAAGGACATTGGAATATCCTTCTTCCAAATCAAGTCTTTGTGAATGGGCAGCAAATATGATCTGAATTCTATATTTGATGGCAATGTGGATTTAAACCGATAGTCTCCTATCCATGGAAGACCTGTAAACTCTGTTATGGAAGCCTCATCTATGATAAACTCTTCTTTCCCTATCTTGGCAGGCCTTCCATCATATGCAATTGAAAAAGCTTCAGCTACTTGTTGGTGAAAACAGGTCAGTTTTTCACAGTATGTGAATACCCCTGCTTGTTTGAAAAACTCTGCTACCTTTGGGTGCGCCTCCAAGTACCAAACCCCATCTACCTCATACCTCAACACTGGCCCTGCTTTTGGCATTGATCAATATTCTCTGTACCTGCGATTATGGGAAACTGAGTGTCCAGGGAGACAAAGGTTCTAGAACTTAGGAACATAGAGGGTATAACTCTGGGAAGAACTGGTGGGACAGGATGACACAAAATTCGGATCACTAAGTTCAAACGCTAAACAAGTTTCGAGTGATAATTTAACTGAGGGCATGCTGAAATTTTAGATTTTCGGTGGTGAATTCATTTAAAAACAAGACGAGTTTTGGACTTGCCTGATAAGTCACCCTGGATTAATTGACTCTTGAGTGATTGCTAGACTCTAGTGGCGCTTTGACTATCACCAGAAGACACAGGATTAGGATCTCTAGAAATACGTTCAATTGATGAAGCTGCCAACTCGCGGCTATCTCAGAAATCTCTGGAATTCAAAATGATACTGAATGAGGATTTAATGAGGAATTAACGGGATCATGATGGATCATGTACTTGCGACTAGAAATGGAGGGAGGCTTCGTGATCATCATGCATGAATTTTAGTGACACCACCGTGTCTAGATTTTGAAAAGACAATTGCGGTCGAAAGGACAACAAGAGATTCATATTTTCGGATAGACACCATCAAAGCACGCATAACTTCCAACTTGACGAGCTTTTAGAAGTTACGTTTCATCATTGCACCAACTTGATAGCTGGCTCGTGCAAAATCATGGGATTTCCATTTTTACCATTGAAATGATTTCAGTAGTTAACCGTACTCTTACTTTGACCTTTTAACTGGCGGGAACAAAATCTTTTGGTGGTTAATGAGCACCTATCGGGCTCGCCTAAACCACTAAAACCTGAGATTCTGACTTTTGCTTGACCAAACCAAATCCAAAATTTCTTTTGGGCTTATTTACAGAATGCAGAATCTCTAACCTACTTACAAAAATTTAGGAATAAAATTTAGACAACAACTTATCACCTCAAAAAGAAAAATCTCCACCAATTTATTTGAGGAGATAACACTGGCCCCTATTGGGGATGAATCCCTCCCTGTGAGGTTTCAAGAACCATAGAATCAATGCCTTTCCTGAAAAAAAAGAAAATAAACAAAAAATATCTTCTAGTGTTTCCATTGGGCATGGAGTTGTTCTGCAAAAATAAAAACTAAGACTAACATTACAATGTCTAGGCTTCACAACCTTAGACAAAATAGAGTTTTAAAAATCTCTCGTTTACCGGGCCACCGAACATTTATTCACCTCCCAGATTCTGCAGCATAAAAGTATTGTTTTTCTGTACTTGGGTAATCATGAAAGGACCTGTCCACAAAGAATCGAACTTGTTATGCTTGCCTTTATCCTATCTAAGAGTATCCCATTTTAGAACCCAGTCGCCAATATGAAAATTGTCCACTTTCGCCTTTCTGTCAAAAGTATTTCTGATCTTCTTTTGATAAGCCTCTGATCTATCCACTAACTATTCGTGAGCTTGCTACAGTTCCACCAAATCAAGCATTCTTCTTACCATATCATTTGACTCGGTTTGCTCTTTCTGAAAGAATCTAGCCACTGGCAAAACTAAATGAACAGGAAAAATAACATCAGTCCCATAGACCAATTTGAATGGAGAAGTTCCTATGGACCTTTTGATAGTTACTCTGTCTTCCCACAGAGAAAATTTCAGTTTGGAATCCCAATTCTTTTTGTTTTCCTCTAACAGTTTTCTGATGATTTTGATGAAGCTCTTATTGGATGATTCAGCCAAGCCATTACCTTCAGGGTAGTATGGGGTCGAATGTACCAACTGGATGCCCATTGATTTACACATGTCTACTAATGCCTCTTCTTTGAATTCCATTGCATTATCTGTTACCAGCCTTTTGGGACAACCGAATCTGCTCAAAATATTTTCATAGAGAAACTTCATGACTACCTGGTGAGTGGCATTCCGGGTGGGAATCGCCTCTATCCACTTTGTAAAATAATCTGTGGCTACCAAGATCCACTTATACTGACTACTAGATGAGGGATTTATCTCACCTATAAAATCTAAACCCCACTGCTGAAAAGGGCCATTCACCACTATAGGTCTCAGGGGTAAAGATTTTAGCTATTGCTTTCCTGTAAATCTTTGACATTTGTCACAAGCTTTGACGAATGCACACACATATGAGAAGAGGAAAGGACAATAGCATCCATCCCTTAGGATTTTATGGATGGTGGTATTCCAGTAATGATGACCCCCGCAAACACTTGAATGAAACTGATGTGTGACTTCGACTGACTCTCCTTTGTCTAAGCATCTGAGAAGCAAACCAGTAGGGTCTTTCCAATATAACAGATTATTGTAAATGTAGAATTTGATAGCTCTGAGCTTAAGGGCTTGAGCTTGAGTCATACTAAGTTCAGGGGGAACTTCGAGCTTTTGCAGAAAATGTATAATACCTGAATACCATTCACAAGAAGACAAGTGCTCTGCTACTTGTTGACTGCTATGTTTTCCATCCGCTGCTAATTCCGTCTGCAAATTTACTAAACTTTCTCCTACGAAATTAATTTCCAGCAGCTCATGATTTTCCTCCGTTAAGAGGTTAGCAAGGCCCTGGCCTTTCACCAATTTGGTGGGATTTACTTCAATATTGAACTCAATCATCTTTGCAATCCATCTAGCTCTCTTTACATCAATATCAGGCTGAGTCAAAACATCTTTTATGGAGGATGAAGGGACATAAGAGATGACCTTTGAGTGAAGAATATAAATTCTAAAGGATTTTAAAGATTTTATGAGAGCATAAGCTTGTTTCTCAATAGGTTCATACCTTAGTTTAGCGTCTCTGAGTGTTTTGCTGAAGAAATCCATGGGATGATCCAAATTGTCATCATCTTTCTGTAGCAGAACTACTGCCACTGTGTCATAAGAAGCAAAGGAAAAAACATAGAAAATCTTACTGTAATCTGGGCTGATCAGAGTCGGAGATTCCATGATAGCTTGCTTGATATCCTGAAAAGAGTTTCTTGCATTGTCTGTCCATTTTATCTCAGACCCCTTTTTTAGCATGCATGTTATGTGTTTAACTAATTCGGCAAAGTTTGGCACAAATATTCTAATAAAATTTATCTTATGGAGTAGCGACTGAATATCCTTTTTTGATCTTGGCAAGGACAACCTTTGAATTGCCTTCACCCGAGCTGGATCAATCTTTACACCTTCTGCTGAGATGATGTGACCTAAGAGCTTACCTTTCCTGAGTGAAAACTAGGACTTTTTGGGATTTAATGAGATTCCGAACTACCTGCATTTCAAGAACACTCTTTTCAAATGCTTTAGATTCTCCTCATGACTGCTGGAATATATTATGATGTCATCAAGATATATGAGGACAAACTTGTCTTTTTCTCCCATGAAAGTTATGTCCATGGCCCTTTGGAATGTGGCCTCGGCATTCATTAACCCAAATGGCATCTTGGCATACATAAAGGTACCCCAAGGAGTAGTAAATGCAGTCTTCTCCTGGTCATCAGGGTGGACAGAAATCTGATTGTAGCCGGAAAAACCATCTAGGAAAGACATGACATTAGCCCCTAAAATCCTTTGCAACAAGTGTTCCATCTTAGGTAGGGGATAGTTTTCTTTCTTAGAGAATCTGTTTAGGTTTCTGAAATCTACACATAATCTGACCTCACCATTTTTCTTCCTTACTATCACTAGATTGGAAATCCATTTAGAGTATCTCAAGGGGATGATGATCTTGGCATCGAGAAGCTTTTTAATTTCTCTTTCAATCATAGGCAGAAGAAGAGGACTGATAGGTCTAATATTTTGTTTGAAAGGAATGGTTTCTTTTTCAAGAGGGATCTTGTGTTGAATGATATTGGGGTCATAAGTCTTGAGGTCACTATATTTCCAAGCAAAAACATCAGAAAATTCCTTCAAAACGCTGCAATATTTGGACTTCTGATCAGCAGTCAACTCAGAAGATAGATTGATGAGTTTGGGCTGGCTTTCACCCCCTATATTATGCTCTTGAACAATAGGATCTTTCTCCTTTTTATCTGGCTTGTAAGGAACGTCATTCTGATCAAAAATATTTTCGAGGGGTACCAAACCTCGGGGTATATAATTATTAGGTAGATGAACAATATCATGCTGACCCAATCTTTGCTTTAGCTTGGGCTTCTGGGATTCTTCTATATTTAGATTCTGCTGGTCAACATGCATATTAGAAAATTCATCTACCACTTGAAGAAATCTGTTAAGTTCATCATCATCCTAAAAAGCTTTCCAGTATTTAATATTGTCAGGTAAGGATGGTCGATATTTTACTTGGATCTCATAACTGAGCCTAGGGGGCATGGGAGGAATGAACATGCTGGCTGAAATAGCAAGAGAATCAGCAAGCTGATTCATATCCCTAGGTATATATGAAATTTCAAAAACAGAAAAAGAATCTCGCACTTTCCATACCTCATCCTTGTAGGCCTTCAATCTGACATGCTTGGCTTGAAAGGTACTGTTTACCTATTGTATAATGAGGTCCGCATATCCAAATACCTTTAAACATTTTATCCCCATCTCCTTGGATGATTTTAATCCCAATAGCAAGGCCTCATATTCTGCTATGTTGTTAGTAGTTCTGAAGTCGAGATTGAAAGATAAAGATATAGTCTCCTTTGAAGGAGAAATCAAAACTACCCCTGCACCTGCTGAATCTTTAGTACTGGCCCCATCAAAATACATGGTCTAGACTGAGATGTCCTTATCATCAGATTGTTGTTCGGTAGGTTTCATAAGCCGCATACGAGTCGATTGAGAATCATCTATTTTAAGAATGCACGAGACAAAATCTATATCCACGGCATAAATAGGATGATTTACAGAGTTTTTAGCATCGCTGATGATGTAGGCAAGTTGATTCTCCCTGTAAAGTCTTTTCAACTCCCCCCCAAACACCAGAATTGTAGCATATGACATATCCATCTGCAAGGTACCTCCTAACCTTTTACCCCGTGGATGAGACAAGAGAAGCCCATACTTAGGTGGGATATCAACAACCACCACATCCATCACCATGCTTCTCATTGGCAATTGGGCAAGGTTTATGACAAGGTCTTTGATGAGACCAAGACATCTGACTTTCCTAGAATCGAATGAGAAGAGATCGTGATGTGTCTTGGTGACCTCAAGACCAAGCTCATCCATCACTGCTTTGGGCATAAGATTATGTGATGCCCCAGAATCAAGCAAACAATTGTGGAGGATCTTATCATGGACATTTAGGGATATGTAGAATGGTGGAAAAGAATTATCTCAGTCTTCTATCATAGACCCTATGGTTACTGTTGGCTTATCATCTTGTAGGTTAACAAAATCATCAGAAGAAGAGGTCTTTGGCTCAAGGGACTTCAGGATGGTGTTGACGGGCAAAATTGATTGTCCGTCAACTGAGAGAGTGGAACCGGTCCAGGGTTGTCTAATAACCCAAGCCATTTGGAATGAACCACCCTGACGGGTTTAACGACTCCGTTAGTCGTTCTAAGGTTCTAAGAAAACCAAAGAGAAAACTAATCTAAACTAACTAAAACTAACTAAAACAAATAAAACAAACTAAACTAAACTAAATAAACTAACTAACTAAAACTAAATAAAAGAAACTAAACTAACTAACAATAAATAAAACAAACTATTACTAACACTAAAACAAACTAATACACTAATCTAACAAACTATTAATTACTACTATACTAACTCTACTAATTAGCTGTCTAACTTCTTAATGTATTATAACTTATTCACAAATATACAATATCTACAACTAGCAAATTTAAATAAAACCTGTAAAACTCATGTGCTTTCTGTCCTAAGACAGTTAGAGATATTTTTTTATTTTTATATTTTATGAATAAGAAATGAAACTTAATGAAATTAAACAATCTAATATATTAATTCTACATATATCTAACTAAATTTATATCTAAACTAAACTACTAATAATATACTAAAAAAACAAATGACAAACTGACCTAGAAATGCTCCTAATTTGTCCTGTGTATGATGACTTCGTAGCTGGTCGGAGGAAGGAAACTCGCACCGGTTGATCCAGAAGCTTTTCGTAAATGATAGGCTGTGCTACTCCTTGAGTGGTTTACAGGACAAACAAGACATAAAAAATCATAACAATTATATGATTTATAAATCTCTGCAATAAGGGAAACCTGTTATGCAAAAACTTATACTTAATAATTCAACTTATGAAGAAGAGAAATCTGTCGTTCACAAACTAAATCAAGCAATTGCTATGTTTTTTAAATACTAGGAGAAATCAAATATGGATTACAGTGATTAAATTATATCATTTTCAAAATATTAAGATAGCTAAAGTAGTCATTAACCAAATACAAATTGATATACATAACATGAAACAAAATATTGATATCATGAGAAGCTAAAGCTGTAACAAAACACCAAATTCTGCCTCAGTCTGTATTAAAATTCCATATCCTTGTTCTCCCGCGAATGAGGATGAATCTTATTACAAAAATGATAGGTATTTATAAGTCTTTCCACAGGGTAAAACCTCCCTGTGGATAATGTCAAAACAGTTTACATAATCTGGGAAGATACTCCCAAAATCAACTAAACTAGGAACTAAAATGCAAGTGAAATATCTCAAATATCCTCTAACTGCTTATCAAATCCACTGCAATTTCGAATTCATCTGCAATAGACCAAAATCAATAAGTTAGAAAGATATTTAATTAACAAAACAATAAAAATCTAATCCTACAGACTTAACTACAGAATCATCTGATTTTGTTGCTAGTCTAAAATAGCATACAGGACCAAAATTGAAATCAAGTCAAATCTTTTAAATAAATCAAAATCAATTTTCTTCCAATGATCATTTAAAACGAATCACTAATGATTTTATTAATTTTATCATTCAAGATTAAACATAATCTAAAGTGATTCAAACGAAAACAGGGGTAACAATACTCTGTTTTTCTTTTACCATAAAATCGGGTCAAACAGTAACAAGACTGTTTCATATTCAATTGAAATCAATAATGAGTCATATCGTATGTGATACATTCTAATACAACACAACCATCATCCATTCTTTATATCTATAATGATGCGGCAAAAGATTCATATCATTTTAATTAAATACAAAAACGGAAAGACAGTTACGATTATGGGTAAACGAAATCATACATAATAGCATCGACCCAATCAATTTTGTGATTGATCCTTGCACAGTCAACAGGCAAGATTGTTATAGAATCACAGAGGTTATAATTATAAACTGGGCAACAAATCACGACTGAGTTTAATATAGAAACAAATCGTGAATCTGGATACAGTCAATTTCGTTGTTCGAATCAAATTCAAACAGCATGTTCATTGCAATATGAATCGAACTGATAACATAGTCGAGTAAACCAATGCGAATTAACTAGTTGGGTATAACTGTTGTGAATCGAATCTATTCATGATTTGGATGCATATTAACAAAATCATATTGAACATAATCCAAATTATATTCCTGTTGGTCGAAAATCATATGGACATAAAACCGTGACAGTTAACCATATCAAAATTGTTGTCAATCAGAGCGTATACATTATAACCAAATCGAATCGAAATGTGAAGGTGTTCATAATTGAAATACGAGGAACAATTCCTGTCTAGAATAGATACAAATGACTTGAATTGACAGCAGAGCATCCATTTAAACTAAATAAAACAAATCAAATCCACACCAAGATCAATCGAATCGATGAAAATCCAATGAGAGCTAAATTGGGAAAATGAACTTCCATTTAATCAATGCATGACTATGTACAGAATGCATATAATGTGACAGAGGAAATCCACATTGTAATCAGAGCTATTCAAAACCAAATTCGAATTCGTTATATAAACAAGCGATATCAAAACATACAAGTGTGAGGCTGCTCAAACTATGGCAACTCAGAATTCACGACCGCTGTAGCTGATTCCACATTTTTAAACAAGATAGAGCCAGCCATCCTTTGTTTCTTTTCAAAGGCTTGTATCTTAGCCTTTTCACTGGTAAGCCATGCAACTTGGTCCTCCAAAGAGTGAATTCTCAACTGTAGCATTGGCACATCAAGATAATATCTTTCTAACCATGAGCTACATTGATCACAGGGTGGCACTGTAGATTGAGACAGAGCAGGAGAGGGTTTGGATGAATGACCGGGGGCTTAACAAGGCAGCTTAATGCCTGGGTAGTTAGGGTCATCTTGTAGGCAGGGGGGGTAGGTTTGACACAAAGTCATATGAGGGTTCGACACACAATCCTTGCGAGTAGGGATATTCATTAGCCAAGAAACGCTCCACCTCCGAATTGGAGTCCTCACTCAACACGATAGGGCTTGGATCAACAGGAGGTTTCATCTTATTCCTCGCCATCTGAGAAATTAAATGGGCATTATTTTTTCCTTTGGTGTTTACAGTGGGTTTGGCCTTAGGCTTTTTACCCGTAGACTTGACAGTCTCAACACCCTTAGTCACAGAGTGGGGTAGGTCGATAGGTGAGTCGGGCAAGGGTTTAGGTAGCAAGATGTTGTAGGGTGCTAGGGGTACAGATTTGTCTTCGCTCACCACTGGTTTATCGACCTATGGAGGGTTCGAATCTTCAAAATCATTCCAAGAAAATAAATTGCTCCAACAATCTCCGCGTAAACCCAAATGACAGACCACAATAATCTTAACCAGTCCATAATGAAAAAGGCTACTATCAGCCTGGTTCTTTTTGTACTTCTTGGATATTTTAAACAGGATTTTATGCAAATAAAAGGGCATATTAAGTTGATAACCCATAAATACCATAAGCAAATGAAGGTGGTGTAAGAAAACAAACCCATACCGACCCTCGCAGGTGATAAACTATTTGATTATCATCAATAAATCATGCCAACGCTGCTTAAGCATGGTCACGGGCAAACCTTTATCACAGGAGATAACTTTTCGCAACTGAAAGAGCAGTGTCCAAGGGACCTCCTCTAATTTTCAATTCTTGGACCATCATTGTCCAGTGGCAGGCAAACCAGTAGGAAGACTAATAAACTGTTCGTCAATTTCCAACTGCACATTGCCGACCTTGGCTTGAAAACCATCAAAGGTCAAAGCAAATTGTCGAGCTACGCAGAGGTTAAAACCCTCAAATTTTTGTATAAATGGAAACCACCCATTGTTCTCAAGGTCACAGTGGGCACTGTCAAACATCAAAAGAGCCTGGCTGCCATTGTGTTCAGCCCTCACGACTGGGACCATGGCGAGAGCACATGGTAAGGGTTTGGTTCGATTTACCAATGCGCAGGAGCAGATTCATATGGTGTAACAACAATGAATGATCAAAGGGGAAGCATTAATGTGCGCATGTGAGGGTGGTGGAGTTACTCACCGCCATGCATAATAGTTATGGCAAAGTACAACTGGAAAAATGCACATCTGTTCCAACAATTATAGCATAGTTCAAACCTTATCGTTTGCCAACCAAAGAATTGAATGATTAAGTTATATGCCAACACGCCATTGTATAGTTTTTCAAACCATTGATATTCAACGTGAAACCCATCACCAAGTGTTACCAATACGCCAATGTATAAATGTTTAACCAATGTTTTAAAACCATTGTGCCAAATGCCATTCATAAAACTTACAATCCAAGAGCCACAAAAAGATTATTATAAGGATCATATCGCATATATAAAACAAAAATAAATAATGACCCCTATGCAATTCAATGACTATAAACCCATATACTCAATGTCTCATAAACTTAAAAATCAAGTCATGCAATCAAAAGAATGTCCAAATAGGCATAGTTTTAAAATCTTTTCAGCCATATAACGATAAACCAAGGATAACTATCATAGAAAATATCGATAAAAAAAATGACGACAATTCAGATAGTGATCCAAAGTGACCTCAAAAGGAGAAGTTTTCATGCTTACATTCGTGAAAACTTAAAGAAGACAATTTTGCAAGTGTCGCAAGAAATGAAAATATTGTCTATTTGAAGAATGCGACGACAATTTGAAGTTCGGAAGATATAGGTGTAGGCAGCTTATAGGACAATAGAAAAAATTGAATTGGCTGCCAACAATGGTGACACACTGGGAGAAGCAGTTATCTCTGTCAAAAGAATTAAATTCAGATTAGGACAGCAAAGAACATTTCAACTCAAAAACAACAACCAGAAAATCGTACAACATCATCATTTACCATTTTTTTCAGCGATGTTTTAAAAGATGAAAACCAATAACAGTCTTAAGATCAGCAAGTCATGATATTAAAGATAAAATCTTCAATACGGTTGGCATGGCCACTATTGCTAGCAGGCGTCCATAGCCTCGGCAGGGTTTCCATTTAACCCACTCTGACATCTGTATCCTATCAAGAAGTTCTTGATCAAAATAAAGGACATTAAAGAGGTTCCTCATATTTTTTTATAGATTTTCATGTACCCGACATTGCTTCGCTGCCAGCGTGCCTATTCATTACCCCGGCGAAGTTGTCTTGCCGCCATGCTTGCATTTACCCGCTTCCAGCACACTTGTTCAGTATCCCGGTGGGTTTACAAGCACTTCCCACTACTCTTATTCATAATTTTGTTTTATTTTTCTTTTGTAGGTAGCTGAGCGGGGTGATGCTGAAAGTCTTGATATTTTAACATATATTTTTTAGACCTCATCGGATTTTTTTAACACTGTCCTTTATTCAGTTCCAGAAATGTTTTATTTATAAAAACAACTTCCTATGACAGGGAGACATCTTTTGAGTCATTCCTTTACGGAAAGGGGACAGCGTAAAAAGATAATAGATGATCATGACAAACTTTTCTCAGAGATTGAAATCAGTAAACTTCTTTCAAACAACAAAATTTTCCAACATAAATATCAGTTTCAGAAATATATTACTGATGTTTGTACAAACTTTCAGAAGTTATTTTAGCGAAGAAATTTTTCTATGGTCTTTGTCTGAATGGCTTAGTGCACAGGTATGCATATTTTTCAAAAAGACAAAAAATGATCGATTTAAATCAAAATCAAAGCAGAAAACAAATAAATAAAAAAATGCAAATGAAAACGAAATATTTACATAATATACAAGGGTAATTATCAAGCAATAGCTTGGCCATTCACTGGGTAGGTGTCAAGATACCCTTCGATATTCTGCAATCGGAAGGAACTAGGACCCAACTTTTCATCAATTAGAAATGGCCCAAGCCATAAGTTTTGAAACTTGGTGTGCTCACCCTTTCCTTCGTGTGGTTTGTCCCACTTTAAGACGAGATCGCCTACTTCAAAATTCCTATCAGAAGAAGAATTAGAATTGAACCATCTTTTAATCAATTGTTGATGTTGATCTAACTTACGCTTAGCTTGGGCTCTTACTTCTTCTAACTTCATCAAAGCGTTAATGCGGCTTTCTAAAGGAGGACAATCTTCTTCTTGGACTTTTTGTGACAACTGAAGCGAAGGAAGAAGATTGTGAGGTGGCAGAATTGCTTCTCTGCCATAAACAAGAAAAAAGGGGGAGTTACCTATAGCGGCTTTGGGTGTTACCCTATCAGCCCACAGTGCATTCAGTAGTGCATTGTGCCAGTTCTTGTGATTTTCAGCCACGGTTCTCTTGATAATTTTGATCAAGTTCTTGTTTGTTGATTCTGTTAAGTCGTTGCCCTGGGGGTAGTAACTAGTAGAATACTTCATCTTAATTCCTTTCTCCAAAGCAAACTCACTCATCTCAAGAGAAGAAAAGTATGAAGCATTATCAAAGACTAGACAATCAGGGATACCGAAACGGGTGATAATATTCGAGTTTAGAAAAGCTATCACCTAACTTGTGTTAACAGTTCTTAGCGCAGCGGATTTGGACCATCGTGTAAAGTAGTCTGTGGCTGTCACAATATACTTGTGATATTGTGAGGATGGAGGGTTGATAGGACCTATGATATCAAGGCCCCATTACTGGAAAGGAGAATCTACGGAGACGGGTTGCAAGGTAAAAGATGGTTTTTGCAATCGCCCTGATGCTTTCTGACAGATGAAACATTTATGACACAAGGCATGGGCATCCCTAAAAAGTGTGGGCTGGTAGTATCCAACTCTTAAAACCTTATGAGCAGTGGTTTCACCACCGAAGTGACCACCAGCTTCTCCTGCATGCAACGCAAGCAAGACTTTTTCTGCTTCGTCTTTTTCGAGGCAGCGCATCAGTATGCCATCAAAATTCTGACGAAACAGTATACCGTGAACTAGATGAAAGGAGGCAGACTTTAGTCTCAACGCTCTTCTTTTGGCAGGGTCAAGGTGACAAGGTGTTGATCCATGTTCAAGACAAAATCTAATATCGTCGTACCGGGGACTAACGAGGTTTTGTGCACAACAAATTAAACTTTGGTCGTGTTGTTCTAGGTTTGACGTGTCACTATCTTCTTGCTGTCCTATTTTTGAATCAACAACCAAATTACACAACCCTTGGGCTCTCACGATTTGAGCTGGGGTGATCTCTAAGTCATACTCCTGCAAGGAGGTGACCTAGTTGGCTCTCTTCTCTCCTAACTCTTTATGCACTAACAAGTTCCTAACGGCAGGGTAGGGAACAATGACTTTCGTCATTGACTTCAAAAGATATGACCGGAAGTGTTTAACTGCTTTGAAAAAAGCGTAGGCTTGCCGATCAACCGCTGGGTAGTTAAGTTCAACACCTTTGAAAGCAGAGCTCATAAAGGCGATGGGTACTTCGTTGTTATCAGAAATCTTCTGAGTTAGGACTGCGGCATAGGAACGATTAGAGGCAAAAGTATAAAGTGTAAAATCTTGAGAGAAGTCAGGGCTCATGAGAGACAGAGTGTCTATTATGGCCTTCTTTATGGCATTGAAAGCTTGGTTTTCTGTGGGTCCCCAGTGATATTGGGTGTCTTTTTTAATCATATTTTGTAGAGGCCTAACCATTTCAGAGAAACTGGGGACAAATCTTCTCACGAAATTAATCTGGCCTAGGAAAGACTGCATAGATTTTTTGGAGTTAGGTGGGGGAAGTTTAGCGATGGCTTGAGTCCTCTTGGGGTCAATAATCATCCCATCACTAGACACAATGAATCCTAGGAGTTTACCCTGTTATACTGCAAAGATGGACTTCTTGGGGTTCAAGGAGATGCCGTATTTACGACATCATAGTAGAATGGCTCGTAAGTGAGCTAGATGATCGTCTTTGTTTTTAGAATAAACAGTCACGTCATCGAAGTAAACTACTATGGAGTGATTTATTAAGCCTCTAAAATCAATGTCCATTGCTCTCTGAAAGGTAGCATCGGCGTTAATCAATCCAAAGGGCATTTTTCGATAAGCATAAGTGCCCCACGGGGTACGGAAGGTAGTTTTTAGTTGGTCTGGCGGAGACATTAGGAATTGGTTGTATCCAAAGAAACCATCCAGCAAAGATAGCCTCTCAGAACCAAATACCTGTTGAAGGATTTGTTCCATGGGTGGGACAGGATAGTTGTCTTTGTCAGACGCTCTATTGAGGTTTCAGAAATTGACACAAAGTTGGATTTCCCCATTTTTCTTCCACACTGGGACGAGGTTGGAAACCCATTGAGTGTGCCTAATAGGAAAAATTATTTTATCACTTAGGAGTTTATTCAATTCTTTTTGAACGGTCGGTTCAAGTTTAGGGTGCATTTTCCTCAGTTTCTATTGGAAGGGCAAGGTTTGGGGCTTCATTGGGATGACACGCTGTGTGATATTAGGATCGAACGTTTTGAGATCATCGTATGTCCATGCAAAGACATCCTTAAATTATTTAAACAATTTAACAAAAGCAGCTTTTTCTTGCTTAGAACATCCCAATCCTAAATTGATACACTGAGGATTTTCACTAGTCCCTAAATAGACTTTTTCATAAGACAAAGAGGAACTATTAGTTTTACAATTGACCATCTTTTTAAATTTATCTTCAAAATCATAAAACTTTTCTAATATAACTATGGATTTGGGTATGAAATTTACCATGTCCGACAGAGCTTCAGGAGATTTCGGATCAGTTATTACCGTAAAGTCGTGCAAATTATCGTCGTGCGTGCGTTCATCTATCACTGCGCCTTGAAAGGTTTCTTCCATGTGCAGAAAGTTAATGATCTGCTGATCATCGTCAAATACTCTCCATTTTGTAATATTGTCAGGAACAGATGGTCGAAACAATAGCTCGACAGAGAATGCGTTTAGGGATAAGCCTTCTGCAGGAAGAAGTTTAGAGGCAACATTAGCTAGTAGATATGCTTCAGCATTATTTAATCTAGGAATGGAATTTATATTGAAAGCAGAAAATTTATTCATTAAACTCCATACCTCAGACTGGTAACTTTTGAGAGGCGGGGAAAGATAGTGTATAGAGTCTCTTACCTATCTAACCACTATTTCAGAGTCACCAAATACAATCAGGTTTTGAATGTCCATATCCAAAGCTTTTCTGAGACCTTGCAGTAAAGCCTCATATTCTGCAGTATTGTTAGTACATTCAAATTCTAGTCTACAAGCCATTAATGTCTTATTACCTGCCGGATCGACAATGATGCAGCCTACACCAGCTCCTTATTTAGACTTAGAACCGTTGAAATATAGAGACCAAATTTGATTTCCATCGGGCTCATGAGACTGTTGCATAGAAGCTGTTGGTTGCACAAATGCTATGATCTCGGATTGTTGTTCAGGATTGATGATAGGTGAGACTTCAGCCATGAAATTTTCGAAGAAAGTATCCATCCCTTGGGCTTCGGGTGAATCCACAGGAGGTGTGTATGGTTCATTAGGGTCGTTCAAATCTGTGACCGTGAACTTGAGGTAACGCTCACGATTCACTCTGATCTTGTTGGGCTTACCGTTCTCTGGAAGCCATAAGTGAGACCAGTCTATTGTGAAGTAACCATGTAGCTGCTCTGACCAGTCCCTGCTCAAAAATAGACCATACACCTCTAGAATATCCACAACAATTATATCAATAACTTGATGAACCTTCGGGTTAGACGATAATCTAATTAATACATTTTTCAGTCCGCCTATAACTTTAACATCTGTTCGATCAAGTTGTATGATTTTTAAGGAAGATGGTTCTACTTCAGCGTTAACCTTTTGGCAGATAGACCAAGGCATCACATTGGATGATGCTCATGAGTCAACCATACAATTATGCACATTTCTGTTGAAAATCTCGAAAGTTAAAAGAAACGGTGGTACATTCTTGCGAGTACTAAGAGTAGTAGATTGTGGTTTCTTACTCGCAGTTTCTAATGCTACTTTATCTACATTATTTAAATTATTATTTACATTATCTACATTATTTACAGGGGCTACAGGAAGGCTTCCTTTATCTTGAGGATCAGGATTATTTTTTGTGGAAGTCTTCTGCGGAACTTTGCTTTGCACAACCTTGTTACCATTTGAATTACCATTCTTGCCATTCTCTGAAATGTTTTGCAACATCTTTTGTAACAAAAACAAAAACTTCAACAACTCATAAATAGAAATGTTAGCCCTTAATTTTTTAAGATCTTCAACAACATCGTAATCTAATTTGGGGCCGACATTGCTCTGTTTAGATTCTGCTGATTTAGATGGATTTGGAGGTGAAGTTGTAGTGTTCTAGGTAGAAGGCTTATTTGTTGTCTTACTCCTAGTGTTATAAGGGTGAACAGTCTCGAAGTTATCTTGAAAGATGTTGTCCGAGAAATGTCCAAAGATGTTTGGAGAAGACTCTTCTTCTTGAACGGTTTCCTGTTCAACCTCCTCTTGAGGAATATCAGGGGGTATCAAGTTATCTTGGGCTCCTAGAATTGTCTGAAGGGCACATTGCAATCTTTCTAGATTTAAGCCTTCGGGGTTTGGGTTAGGTCGGTTGGTAGGAAAAGGCTTTCGTAAAGGGGGTTTATAGGGTCCTTTACTTGAGGAAGCTTCTTCAGTTGACCTTTTTAAATCTATAACTTGATTAGATAGTTTTTGAACAACTTTAGTTAGGTTTTCCAAATCAGATTTTTCAGGTTGTGTTTTACTTTGTGTGGGTCTAGGGAGAATTTCAATCTTCTTTTTGGAAGAAGAACTAGTTTCAGTTTCGTTGCTAGAAGAGTCCTTAAGACTAAGTATGTCTTTTTCAATGTGGGTAGCCTCCTTGAAGGCTTCTAACAACGTGGCCTTTTTGGATCGTTTAACCCAAATAGCTATGCTTTGATGTAGATTTTTAGTGTAGTAAGCTATTACAAGACTCTCAGCAGGCATAGAATCTATAGGGATTCGATTTTTAAGCGTTAAGAACCTTTGATTAAAATCTTTAACTTTTTCTTTCGGGTTCATCTTTAAGCTAGAAAGGTCCATGAATAAGACTTCCGGAGGTTTACCATCTCCGAATTTTTCCAAAAAGCATGACTCAAACTTTTCCCACGACACTATGGAATGGGGTTGTTGGGAAAAGTACCAAGTGGATGCATTACCCTCAAAAGTGTAAGGGAACAACCTACAAACAATGTCTTCATGTTCAACATTACAGAGTCTTATGGCTAACATAAATTTTTTGATATGATCTTTGGCTATCTGTTTTGAATCGGGATCAAACTTGGGAAGCCATTTCTCCAGGTGTTTAGGTAAAGGGTGCTGGGCTCCAGGTACAACTATAGCATCCTGGTCCAACCAGGGCTTAGCAGGGTTGTTCTAATTTTCCATTGGGGTAGTGGGTGTGGAAGGCTGAGAAGGTGGATTGCCTTTGTCAGAAGAGGAATCTCCTCCAGAAGAGGAAGGGGATGAGGGAGGTGGTGAAGGAGGTATCCCAGATCCTCCTGTAGCAGGATTTGTGTTTGGATCTGTAGGATTCACAGTGAGATTAATGTCACCTAATTGTTCTCTCATGTAAGATAAATCCAAAGGTTGACCCCAAGGACGGTTTGGTTGCCTTAAAATAGCTAAGGCACTATGTGTTTTGATAAGAGATTGATGAACGATCTCTTGGATATCACCACCTGTAGGATTAGGGGTTGTTGGCTCAACTGTGATCTGTGGATCATCGGTTGAAGTAGTTGTTGTTTGAGGGGGAATATTATTGTTTGAACGTCTTCTAGTCACTATAGGTGTGCAATTAGGTGGTGGAGGAGTCTTGAGACCGCCTCGTGCCATTAATTAAGTTCAGGCCCTCCTTCTAGCGCCATTTGTTGACGGGCGAAATTGATCGTCCGTCAACTGAGAGAGTGGAACCGGTCCGGGGTTGTCTAATAACCCAAGCCGTTTGGAATGAACCACTCCGACGGGTTTAATGGCTCCGTTAGCCGTTCTAAGGTTCTAAGAAAACCAAAGAGAAAAATAATCTAAACTAACTAAAACTAACTAAAACAAATAAAACAAACTAAACTAAACTAAATAAACAAACTAACTAAAACTAAATAAAAGAAACTAAACTAACTAACAATAACTAAAACAAACTATTACTAACACTAAAACAATCTAATACACTAATCTAACAAACTATTAATTACTACTATACTAAATCTACTAATTAGCTGTCTAACTTCTTAATGTATTATAACTTATTCACAAATATACAATATCTACAACTAGCAGATTTAAATAAAACCTATAAAACTCATGTGCTTTCTGTCCTAAGACAGTTAGAAATATTTTTTGATTTTCATATTTTATGAATAAGAAATGAAACTTACTGAAATTAAACAATCTAATATATTAATTCTACATATATCTAACTAAACTTATATCTAAACTAAACTACTAATAATATACTAAACAAACAAATGACAAACTGACCTGGAAACGCTCCTAATTTTTCCTGTGTATGATGACTTCGAAGTTGGTCGGAGGAAGGAAACTCGCACCGGTTGATCCAGAAGCTTTTCGTAAACGATAGGCTGCACTGCTCCTTGAGTGGTTTACAGGACAAACAAGACATAAAAAATCATAACAATTATATGATTTATAAATCTCTGCAATAAGGGAAACCTGTTATGCAAAAACTTATACTTAATAATTCAACTTATGAAGAAGAGAAATCTGTCGTTCACAAACTGAATCAAGCAATTGCTATGTTTTTTAAATACTAGGAGAAATCAGATATGGATTACAGTGATTAAATTATATCATTTGCAAAATATTAAGATAGCTAAAGTAGTCATTAACCAAATACAAATTGATATACATAACGTGAAACAAAATATTGATATCATGAGAAGCTAAAGCTGTAACAAAACACCAAATTCTGCCTTAGTCTGTATTAAAATTCCATATCCTTGTTCTCCCACGAATGATGATGAATCTTATTACAAAAATGATAGGTATTTATAAGTCTTTCCACAGGGTAAAACCTCCCTGTGGATAATGTCAAAACAATTTACATAATCTGGGAAGATACTCCCAAAATCAACTAAACTAGGAACTAAAATGCAAGTGAAATATCTCAAATATCCTCTAACTGCTTATCAAATCCACTGCAATTTCAAATTCATCTGCAATAGACCAAAATAAATAAGTTAGAAAGATATTTAATTAACAAAACAATAAAAATCTAATCCTACAGACTTAGCTACAGAATCATCCGATTCTGTAGCTAGTCTAAAATAGCATACAGGACCAGAATTGAAATCAAGTCAAATCTTTTAAATAAATCAAAATCAATTTTCTTCCAATGATCATTTAAAATGAATCACTAATGATTTTATTAATTTTATCATTCAAGATTAAACATAATCTAAAGTGATTCAAATGAAAATAGGGGTAACAATACTCTGTTTTTCTTTTACCATAAAATCGGGTCAAACAGTAACAAGACTGTTTCATATTCAATTGAAATCAATAATGAGTCATATCGTATGTGATACGATCTAATCCAACACAACCATCATCCATTCTTTATAGCTATAATGATGCAGCAAATGATTCATATTGTTTTAATTAAATACAAAAATGGAAAGACTGTTACGATTATGGGTAAACGAAATCATACGTAACAACATCGACCCAATCAATTTTGTGATTGATCCTTGCACAGTCAACAGGCAGGATTGTTATAGAATCAAAGAGGTTATAATTATAAATTGGGCAACAAATCACGACTGAGTTTAATATAGAAACAAATCGTGAATCTGGATACAGTCAATTTCGTTCTTCGAATCAAATTCAAACAGCATGTTCATTGCAATATGAATCGAACTGATAACATAGTCGAGTAAACCAATGTGAATTAACTAGCTGGGTATAACTGTTATGAATCAAATCTATTCATGATTTGGATGCATATTAACATAATCATATTGAACATAATCCGAATTATATTCCTGTTAGTCAAAAATCATATGGACATAAAACCGTGAGAGTTAACCATATCAAAATTGTTGTCAATCAGAGCGTATACATTATAACCAAATCGAATCGAAATGTGATCGTGTTCATAATTGAAATACGAGGAACAGTTCCTGTCTAGAATAGATATAAACGACTTCAATCGACAGTAGAGCATCCATTTAAACTAAATAAAACAAATCAAATCCACACCAAGATCAATCGAATCGATGAAAATCCAATGAGAGCTAAACTGGGAAAACAAACTTCCATTTAATCAAAGCATGACTATGTACAGAATGCATACAATGTGACAGACCAAATCCACGCTGTAATCAGAGCTATTCAAAACCAAATTCGAATTCGTTATATAAACAAGCGATATCAAAACATACCTGTGTGAGGCTGCTCAAACTATGCCAACTTAGAATTCACGACCGCTGTAGCTGATTCCACATTTTTAAACAAGATAGAGCCAGTCGTCCTTTGTTTCTTTTCAGAGGCTTGTAGCTTAGCCTTTTCACTGGTAATCCGTGCAACTTGGTCCTCCAAAGAGTGAATTCTCGACTGTAGCATTGGCACATCAAGATAATATCTTTCTAACCACGAGCTACATTGATCACAGGGTGGCACTGTAGATTGAGACAGAGCAGGAGAGGGTTTGGATGAATGACCATGGGCTTCACAAGGCAGCTTAATGCCTGGGTAGTTAGGGTCATCTTGTAGGCAGGGGGTAGGTTTGACACAAAGTTATACGAGGGTTCGGCACACAATCCTTGCGAGTAGGGATATTCATTAGCCAAGAAACGCTCCACCTCCGAATCGGAGTCCTCACTCAACACGATAGGGCTTGGATCGACAGGAGGTTTCATTTTATTCCTCGCCATCTGAGAAATTAAATGGGCATTCTTTTTGCCTTTGGTGTTTACAGTGGGTTTGGCCTTAGGATTTTTACCAGTAGACTTGACAGTCTCAACACCCTTAGGCACAGAGTGGGGTAGGTCGATAGGTGAGTCGGGAAAGGGTTTAGGTAGCAAGATGTTGTAGGGTACTAGGGGTATAGATTTGTCTTCACTCACCACTGTTTTATCGACCTGTGGAGGGTTCGAATATTCAAAATCATTTCAAGCAAGGAAATTTCTCCAACAATCTCCGCATAAACCCAAATGACAAACCATAATAATCTTAACGAGCCCATAATGAAAAAGGCTACTATCAGCCTGGTTCTTTTTGTACTTCTTGGACATTTTAAACAGGCTTCTATGCAGATAAAAGGGCATATTAAGTTGATAACCCATAAATACCATAAGCAAACGAAGGTGGTTTAAGAAAACAAACCCATACCGACCCTCGTAGGTGATAAACTGTTTGATTATCATCAATAAATCATGCCAACGCTGCATAAGCATGGTCACGGGAAAACCTTTATCACAGAAGATAACTTTCCGCAACTAAAAGAGCAGTGTCCAAGGGACCTCCTCTACTTTGCAATTCTTGGACCATCGTTGTCCAGTGGCAGGCAAACCAGTAGCAAGACTAACAAATTGTTCGTCAATTTCCAACTGCACATTGCCGACCTTGGCTTGATAGCCATCAAAGGTCAAAGCAAATTGTCGGGCTACGCAGAGGTTAAAACCCTTGAATTTTTGTATAAATGGCAACCACCCATTGTTCTCGAGGTCACTGCAGGCACTGTTAAACATCAAAAGAGCCTGGCTTCCATTGGGTTGATCCCTCACGACTGGGGCCATGGCGAGAGCACATGGTAAGGATTTGGTTCGATTTACCAATGCACAGGAGAAAAGTCATACGGTGTAACAACAATGAACGATCAAAGGGGAATCATTAATTTGCGCAAGCGAGGGTGGTGGAGTTACTCACCGCCATGCATAATAGTTATGGAAAAGTACAACTGACAAAATGCACATATGTTCCAACAATTATAGCATAGTTCAAACCTTATCGTTTGCCAACCAAAGAATCGAACGGTTAAGTTATATGCCAACGCGCCATTGTATAGTTTTTCAAACCATTGATATTCAACGTGAAACCCATCACCAAGTGTTACCAATACGCCAATGTATAAATTTTTAACCAATGTTTTAAAACCATTGTGCCAAATGCCATTCATAAAACTTACAAGCCAAGAGCCACAAAAAGATTATTATAAGGATCATATCGCATATATAAAACAAAAATAAATAATGACCCCTATGCAATTCAATGACTATAAACCCATATACTCAATGTCTCATAAACTTAAAAATCAAGTCATGCAATCAAAAGAATGTCCAAATAGGCATAGTTTAAAAATCTTTTTAGCCATATAACGATAAACCAAAGATAACTATCATAGAAAATATCGATAAAAAAAATGACGACAATTCAGATAGCGATCCAAAGTGACCTCAAAAGGAGAAGTTTTCACGCTTACAGTCATGAAAACTTGACGAAGACAATTTTGCAAGTGTCGCAAGAAATGAAAATATTGTCTATTTGAAGAATGCGACGACAATTTGAAGTTCGGAAGACATAGGTGTAGGCATCTTATAGGACAATAGAAAAAATTGAATTGGCTGCCAACAGATGGCTGATTTAAAGATTTCATTCTTCATGAGTTCAGTTAAAGGCATAGGTATTTCAAAATTAAAAGAGAAATCTGATCTATCCAAACCTCTAACCGCATTGGAAGGAGCTTTAAGACTAACTTGCTCCTTGGCTGGGGGCTGCATTTTCTTTTGCTGCTGTTTTGCAGGAGAGGAGGTCTATTTTTTAGGAGCGGGGGGCTATTTGGCAGCAACTTCTTTACTCTTCATAGGAGCAGTGAATTCCTTGTTCTTCACAGGAGCAACGACTTCCTTGTTCTTCACCGGAGCAGCAATCAATGGTTTCAGACCAGCACTCTTGGATATTAAGTTATAACCTTTCTGATCATCTGCCAAGTAGACAGATTCTTCAACACTTGCCTCTTGAATTTGCTGATCCATCAGGGCTTCTTCATAGTCTACTTGTGTCAAAAATGAAGAATCATTTTTATCACCAAAACAGTTTATTTCATCTGCATCTTCGAGTTCATCATGAGATGGCTGTTGTTCTTCATCTAACATTGCATTTTGAAAAAGTGGTCTGATCCTTTGATCATCAGCTGCATTCCTATCTCTTTGAAGGATCTAAACTTGTGGATTATTCCTTTTGTAAGGGAAAGCATTTGGAGTTCTCAGGGCAAAAGCATTTGGCTCTTTTTCCCTTCCTGGTTATTGATTTTGGAACTTCAATTTTGACATTTCGGATGTCAAATTGTCCAACATCTTTTCCATCTTCTTTCTCTCAACCCTACTTTTGAGCTTCTGAGATGCTGTAATGTTTGATTCAACCTCAAGGGCGACATATTGCATTAAAGAAAGTGTGTCTGATCATCTTTCTCTGAGGATTAGAAAAAAATTTGGATCAAAGGAAACAGAGAATGTGATCTTTGCCAATGCATCGCTTGGTTTAATCTCTGCAGGGATCTTGTCAAACATTCTATTGAACCTCTTGATGAAATCTGAGATCGACACTCCATCTTCTCTCTTCAGATTTCCAAACTCAAAAATGTAGTATAATAGATCTCTTCTTTCTCCCCAGTGTTTTAAGAATACCTCATCTAGTTGTTGAATACCTGTGATCGAATTTGCCGATAGCTCTTTGAAACACTTCCTGGCTTGGCCATCCAAACTCTAAACAAAAACTCTGGTCTGCACATCTTCTTTTGAAATGTTGATATTTTCGGCATAAGCATAAAAAGCTTCAATATGTTCTTCTGCAGTATAATTGCCCGCTCTGGTAAACTTTGGCATATATTTTTTATAATCTCCAGTTGGCATAGCAAACAAAGGGTTTGGCAATACAAGTGGGGCGTACCTATTTTCCAAAATCTATTCCATCCTGGTTAAAGGGGCAACCATGGCATTCTTGGGAGTTGACATAGAAGAGGAACTCGTAGGAGATGAAGGGGGAGATGTGATGATCGAGTTAAAACAGAATGGTTGTCTCACTTCACCTTGAGCAGAATTTTCAAAAATGGGTGAAAAATAAGAGGCTTTATAAAACTGACCGAGTAACAAGGCTAGATTTGCTTCTCCCTTAGAGGACAGATCATGAAGAATATCTTCAAGAACAGGCAGATTAGTGTGAGTGTATAGAACACCTTCTGTAGGTTTGATGGGTGAGGAATTCAAAGAAGATGAGGAAGAGGTTTCCTTTTGCTGAGAGGACCCTGTGATTATCTCTTTGGGATGGAATGAAACATCGACCTCAAGAACAGAGTCAGTAATATTAGAAGAAAGTGAAGGTTCTCCTACCTTCAATATATGAGATAAAATTTTAATTTCCTGATAATTATAACTCTCAGTAGCAGGGGATTCAACTAGAGGTTTTTTAGATATGAAAGGAGCAGTGTCGGTTTGAATACCTGAATCTACTGCCTTTGCAGATCTGGAAGCCTGTCTTTGCAAAGATTTACCCTTACTGATGATATTCTCGAGGTCAGGAACTGGTGTTGTCAGTGGGCCTTCTTGGTTCTCCCTAGTGTGAGCTCTTTTTGGAGCCACTTCATTTCAATGGAGTCACCAGATAGAAAATTACAACCCAAATGATGTCCAGACTTTGTCTATCATCAAAGCTGGAGCTATGTCGTCTCCCAAGAAAGCTGAGCTTCGATCTCCTTTCCTCGGCAATGACACCAATTTGTTATCACTCCAGGAAAGTCTCCTAGGCTGTAAGTTAGAGATGCCTGGTAAATTAATCTTTTGGTAACTATTTTCTCAATAAAAAGTGTGGGATTGGATCAAGTCGGAGGACTAAATAATTTCTCACTCAAATCATGGATAAACACATTTAGATGGACAAGGCTTTCAACCACAAATGTTCAGAGAGTTTACAAATAAAGGGATGAATGAAGAAATAACTATTATATCAGCAGAATCACATATAAATCATATATGAATGGCCAATTACAATAATCACAAGAATACTTGCAGAGTTAAACTTATGAATGCAGTGATAAGATGACAGTTATCTGGGATAGACAAGCATAACAACATGAATATAATACCCAGGTGCAAGTACAGAATAGGCAAGAAGATGAAATATGAACAAGTTATGGAAAAAGAAGCTTGTATTACTTCATATGAAAATGAGAATTTTTGAGTTACATAATATGAAACAAGTCTCCAAACTCGAACACTTGGTTCATGTTCTACCCTTAGCTTTATATATTTACGAAGAAGTTCTGAGATCTTGAAAACATGGATCAAATAAGCTAAAGATAGTAAATCAAAATCTAGTTGCAAAAGATGTGGGATGATCCCCAGAAATGAGGTCAATCCCAAATTTCCTGGTTCTCCTCTCTTGTTGAGTGTTGGTGTAGTGCAGGATAGCCTCCCAAGGTTGAATGCTGACTCTCCAAGAGAGATAAATTCAAATCTACTGATGTGAGAAAATGTCCTGATTTTCTGTCTTTGTCAAAGATGCCAAAAACCTTTGAAACACCTCCTCTTCCCATAATATATCAAAAATAGCTATTGGATTTATCTTGATAATTCATCAAATGTTCATTCGAAGAGGTTTCAAAACTTTCCAGCTCAAAAAACTTTGATCTGTGTAAAAACTCGATCATTCTGGAAATCACAGGATTTTGGTGGTTAACTTAGAAAGCTCCTGAGCTAATTATCTACCGAAAGTCCTGTTTTTCAGTGGTTGATGAACAGTCGTCCTGTTTGCCTAAACCACCGAAACTTCAGGTTTGAGAAAACTTTCAAAATTACAAAAATGCTTACCTTAGATCCCTTTTTGATGTTCAAGGTTTCTTGGGTGAGGTAGCCCTTGTTCGTGCAGACCTACGAACTTCTACTGGTTGTGTGGAAGGCTCTGGTGTGTCTACCATGGTCATAGCTAAGTTAGCCAGAGTATCTAATCCAGTTTTCTCCTGTGCTGGTGATTGAAACTCCTTTAACTTCAACCTCAAAATCCTCAGCTGTCTATACAGCTTCATGTTTTCTCTATCAATACCTTGTTTCTATCTTTAATCTTGTCATGCTTCTCTTTGAGGGTTTGGTTTGTTTTGAGAAACTCTGCATTTCTGTCAGTTAGGTCTGTATTAGCCTTTTTAATCACCCTTTCCAGGGCTTCCATTTCGTAGACCTGTTGCAGGAGTTTGTTGATTTTTCGTGATCTAGCTTTCTTAGGCTTACTTGAAGAAGCTTATGCCACTGGTGAACTATGTGCCTTTGGAGGAGATGGTGAAGGTAAATTGGAACAATATTCTACACCCTGTTCAGTCTGCACATTATCTTGTGTCTCAGCCGATTCTTGTTCTGGTTCTGAATCGCTGTAAGGTAGGTTTAAAGGGTTGTTTCCTGTAGCAGGGTCCTTAGACTGCTCCTCTTCGAACTGCAGTATTCTTTTAATTCCTTTCTTCTTGCCAGAGTATGATTTTATGGGATCTCTTGGTGGTGAGATACCTTTCCTTTTCCTGTGAATTCTTTTGGGAGACCACTGGTCTTGTTGGTTTCAGCCTCTGGTGGTTTCTCTATTTGGAATTCATTCCAGAAAAGAAACAAACCCCAATCAACCTGTTTCCTCTGCAGAGCTTCCTTGATAAGAAAAGTGATAAGCCCTTGGTGAGATAGTCTGCCAGCAACCTTAGTAGGTTTGGCTTTAACTTGTCTAGCCATTTTAGTAAGAGTCTTGTGGAAAAAGAATGGTAGATTTATTGTTTCTCTACCTATGAAATGATTGAGAAGATTAAAATGGTAAAACATTCCTCTGTTATACCATCCCTCACAGGTAATGTAAACAAAAATTGCCTTTAGCAATGCTTTCCACTGAGATTCTAGAAAGGACATTGGAATATACTTCTTCCAAATCAAGTCTTTGTGAATGGGCAAAAAATATGATCTGAATTCTATATTTGATGGCAATGTGGATTTAAACCAACAGTATCATGTCCATGGAAGACCTGTAAACTCTGCTATGGAAGCCTCATCTATGATAAAATCTTCTTTACCTATCTTGGCATACCTTCCATCATATGCAATTGCAAAAGCTTCAGCTACTTGTTGGTGAAAACATGTTAGTTTTTCACAGTATGTGAATACCCCCACTTGTTTGAAAAACTCTGCTACCTTTGGGTGCACCTCCAAGTACCAAACCCCATCTACCTCAGACCTCAACACTGGCCCTGCTTTCGGCATTGATCAATATTCTCTGTACCTACGATTATGGGAAACTGAGTGTCTAGGGAGACAAAGGTTCTAGAACTTAGGAACACAGAGGGTATAACTTAGGGAAGAACCGGTGGGACAAGATGACACAAAATTCGGATCACTAAGATCAAACACTAAACAAGTTTCGAGTGATAATTTAATTGAGGGCATGCCGAAATTTTAGATTTTCAGTGGTGAATTCATTTAAAAACAAGATGAGTTTTGGACTTGCCTGATAAGTCACCCTGGCTTAATTGAATCTTGAGCGATCACTGGACTCTAGTGGCGCTTTGACTATCACCAGGAGACACGGGATTAGGATCTCTAGAAATACATTCAATTGATGAAACTGCGAACTCACGACTATGTCATAAATCTCTGCAATTCAAAATGATACCGAATGAGGATTTAATGAGGAATTAATGGGATCATGATGGATCATGTACTTGCAACTAGAAATGGAGGGAGGATTCGTGATCATCATGCATGAATTTTAGTGACACTGCCGTGTCTAGATTTTGAAAAGACAATTGTGGTAGAAAGGACAACAGGAGCTTCAGATTTTCGGATAGACACCATCAGAGTGTGCATAACTTCCAAATTGACGAGCTTTTGGCGGTTACGTTTCATCATTGCACCAACTTGATAGATGGCTCATGCGAAAGCACGGTCTTTTCATTTTTACCATTGAAACGCTTTCGGTAGTTAACCACACTCTTACTTTGAACTTTTAACTGTCGGGAACAAAAGATTTCGGTGGTTAATGAGCGCTTGTCGGGCTTGCCTAAACCACCGAAACCTGAGATTCTGACTTTTGCTTGACCAAACCAAATCCAAAATTTCTTTTGGGATTATTTACAGAATCTAGACTCTCTAACCTACTTACAAAAATTTAGGAATAAAATTTAGACAACAACCTATCACCTCAAAAAGAAAAATCTCCACCAATTTATTTGAGGAGATAACACCACTCTCTTCGATTTTTTAGCTACTCGATTAGTGATTGTTTTAAGCATGTGTTCAACCAAAGGTTAGAAGTTCTCTAGTTCAAACATTGGGTTCAAATATTCCAAATGGTTCATATATGAAAAAATATAGTCATCCCCATTCTCTACAACAATACATGTCACAAGTTCCATACTAAGTCTTTCTTATTCTCTACTAACTCTCTTTTTAGAGTCAAAGTTATGTCCCAAAGTGCCTTGTCGATATAATTATGTCATCATGCTTCCAAGAGTGTTTTTAGGGACCCTTCCAAGCTATTTTTTGAAGGTCACATTTTCTAATTTTGATTTCCCATAGGTATCTACCATGTATATAATGTCACTAAAGTGCATTTCCAAAGGCAATATATATAATATCTCTAATTCATACAAGGAGTTATTTATCAAAATATCTTTGAGCAATTCATTACCTTCTATGTCTCAAACAATCCAAAATTATAGTGTATCTATGTTGAATCTGCTTCAAAGTTGGATGAGAAGAGGAGGAACCTTGATTGTGTAGTCTAGTGGTTCTAGTTTGAGGTAGTACCGATGCAATTGGAGTTGTCTCAAGTACAAGCGTAATTCCTTTCTCTTTTGGCTATTTCTTTGAAGAGGATGGAGGATGGAGGATTAACAAAGGGATCTAATGAATTGGGAATGCACTCAATGGAGACTTAAGAGCATGGCCTTATGGATA